>JACEIK010003532.1:0-118698 GCA_018107945.1 Datura stramonium | reverse complement strand
CCATTCCAGTGAATTGACCACTAGAATGTAACAGCTGCACCATGTTCTGTTTAAGCTCAAAGTTCCCTCCAGGCTCCGGTTTATGGATACTAGAGGTCACGTTTGTCGCTAGTGGGATGGCCACTTCGCGAACTGGTCTGGCTGCCATTGCTTCCGATGACAATTGTGCTTGTACCGCGGGTGGTTGTTGTTGTACCTTTTCTTGAAGTCTCTTCAGCTTTTGCTCTAAAGCTACTCTCCTTTTCAAATGTATTTGACGTTTAGGTTCAAGCAACGGTTCCACAAGCTCTCTATTTCTAGCCAGCTCCGCAGAACAACCTGTCACCTGCAATAAGTCATACTAAGACCAAGTTTCTCAACACTTAAGGAAATTTTAAAAATCACACAAAATAGATAAATTATAAAAACTTCGCCGAGTCCCCGGCAACGGCGCCAAAAAGTTGACGTGCCCTTTATTCGTGCGTCCGCAAGTGTACAGGTCATGCAAGTCATATAGTGGCTCTTTTAGAGAACCGGAATGTCGAACCCACATGGACTAGAACCATTCCTCTAACTATCCATTTCAAGTGTGATCTTAAATACCAAAAATGTTGGTTATAGATGTTTTCAAGGGAGATTTAATTAAGTCTAGTTTTGGTCAACGAAATATTCTGAAGTTACTCTAGGAGCAACATAGAGTTAAAACCAGATAATCATGCAATACTACGATTTGCAATGGTTTAAGCATGGAACTATCAATTGTTTTTTCACATAATTATAATTGCATGTTCATGGTCTATCGAGCCTCTAAACACGACAAACTAGCCTCACTACATCGTTGTGAGCGAGGATGCTACTTCTAGTTCTTGGGCAATTAATTATGTTGTGGTTTACGTGGAAATGATTAGGGACTTTCGTGCGTCTAATCAATTAACTCAACTTAGCCTCACAACTACTTCTTCGAGTTGTGATGTGATAATCCTAAGTTGGTCTCTAAATACCCCCGTTTTATCAACCAAGCAAGGTGCTAGGTATATTTCTATCCTAACACGGATTTAAATCATGAGATACAAACATGCTCCTCACATTCTCATGTCCTGACCTAGGTACTTCTTTCTCAAGAATATGCCCAAGCTAACGTATATATTTTCATGGTGATCAATCATAAAAACAACCTACAATCCAGAATGCAAGACAAAAACAACAATCAATAACTTAATTCCAAAATAATTTCATACAATCACAATCATGATTCATGGCTTCAACCCTAGAGGAAGGGTTCTAAACATTCATGTTCGTAAAACTATAAGAACTACTACTAAATTAACATACTTACAAGAATTTGGTAGATGAGAAGGTAATTTGACAAGCCCTAGATGAGTTCTCCCACTTCTCCCTTCACTCCTAGGTAGTTTTCCAGAATAAAATCGTGGCGGCACGTGGATTTAGGAGCTAAGGGACCTATTTATAGTAAATGAAAAACGTGCATAATTTAGCCTGTCATGGAACGGCTCTGTGTCACGGAGTGTATCGCGGAGCACTGCCTCCGTGACACGGAGGTAACGCGGAGGCTCTCTGGAAATTGCCTCCGTAAGCCAAAACTGCCGAGTGTCACCGCGCTGCCGGCGTGACACGCTGCTCATGCAGCGCGTTGGCAATCCCCTGTTGCGGAGCTGGCACAGTGTGGCACGCTGCCTGGCGCGCTGGTGTTTCCTGCCTGCCGCATCTTCTCGCGTGCCTGGCATAGGCGTTGCACGGCGCTGGGCGCGGCACACGCACAGCATGGCATGCTGTTTGGCGCGGCCAGCCTTGCCATGGCCAACTCCTTGCCGACTTTCACCCATTGCTCCCGACTCCATTCCTCTACTTCACCAACATATAAATTAGTTCCTCGAAATCATTGAAACCTACAAAACAAGGACTAATCATGTTGGTTAGCACATATCTTCACATTTATATAAAATCACATAAAAACGTATACAATTACTTAGCTAAACAAGACTAAACTAAGTTATCAAGCATCACTCGGGCATGCTATTTTGCCCGAGATCAAAGTACACCTCTCTATTCCTCTAACTCATGCTATGCGTATTTGCGGAACTATGTATCCTCACCGAGTCAATGGTAGAAGAAATGGAAATGAAAATGGCCATGACAATAGTGATGGAGACGGGCATCAGCCAGCCCCACCAGCTCCTGCGGATCCCTTGCCCAAGCAGGTTACTCATATCGAGTTTCAGACCTCTTTTCAAATGTTGGCTCATGCTATGATATGTAGGTCAACTAGCAGGCCATGTCATGTTCACTGGAATGGGAATGCAGGGGCGGTAAGAGTGCGAGACTTCCTCAAGATGAACCCACCTGAGTTTCTTGGGTCGAATGTGGATGAGGACCTGCATCAGTTCATGAAGGAGATTTAGAAGATCACCTAAATTATGGGGGTTACTGGAGAGAAGAGTGCAAACATAGCCTCCAATCAGCTGAAAGGGGTTGCTCATATATGGTTCCGGCAATGGAAAGAGCGCAGGGGAGTAGGTGTTGTCCCAATTGGTTGGGATGAGTTTGTTATCGCTTTCTTAGATAGATTTTTTCCTCAAGAGTTGAGTGAGGCAAAGACAGCTGAGTTCTTCAAGATGAAGCCTAACAACATTACTGTCTAGGAGTATTCCTTGGAGTTTACCCGGTTTTCCAAGTATGCGCCAGAATGGTTTCTAATCTGAGGGCTCGCACGAGTAGGTTTGTGAATAAGGTGGAAGATTCATTGGTCAAGGAGTGCAGGACCGCCACATTGATCAATGATATACATATCTCCCGGCTAATCATATATACCCAGCAAATAGAGGCAAAGTATATGAAGGAGAAAGAGAGAGAGGCCAAGAGAGCCAGGACAGGGGGCTATGGGACCCACCAAAGATCATCAGCTCCAACTCCATCATAAATCAGTGTTTCGTCTAGACCTAGAGCTGGCTAGAGGGGTAGAACATTTGGATTTACAGGCAAGGGGAAGATGGAAGGGGAGCACACTTTTCAAACCTATGCGAGGTACGGTAAGAACCACCCTATGTGATGCTTAGTTGGCTCAGATGCTTGTTTTAGATTGTGGCAGACCTGGATACAGACTCAAGGATTGCACTTCAACTATACATGGAGATGGTGGTGTATGAACCCTAGCCACCAATTCAACAGCTCTAGCAGCTCGCCTATCTCAGTAGGATGCCTCTTCTAGTGCAGCAGGTGAAGAACACCAAAACAGGTTCTATGCATTATCATCTCTTCAGGAGCAGGAGTGCTCACCCGATGTGGTTACGGGTACATTACGAGTAATTCATCTTGATGTGTGTATGCATTGTTAGATCCAGGGGCTACATTGTGCTTTGTGAATCCTTATATTTCTGTTAGTTTCGGAGTCAGTCTTGAAATCCTGTCCGAACCCTTCTCAATCTCTACTCCTGTTGATGAGTCAGTTTTAGCTTGCCAAGTATACAAAAATTACCCTATCACGATTCTTCTAAAATTCTTTGATATGTTGTAGGTTTATAGAACTTTCAACACTTAAAACTAAGAAAATAAGCATGAACTTAGGTGTGTTTATATGGATATGACGCACTTTTACTTTGTTTTTAATGAAATTAGTTGTTGGAGTTGGAGTTGAAATGTGCAAAAGAAATGAAAAAATGCATAAAAAAGGCTAAGTAAGGACCTCAGTACGAGCCATACCATCCTGGTACATGCCGTACTAAGGATCATGGAAAAGTCCAAAAGATGTGTCGAGCCAAAGAGTCAAAGTACGACTCTTGGTATGAGCCGTACTATAATGGTACGAGCCATATCAAGGAAGTCGTGATAAGGTTCAATGGAAACTATACTGAGTCAATTTCTTGGTACGGGTGGAAACCACGAATCATTTTATCTACCTATACCCATACCAAGGAAGAATGGTAAATTTCAAAAGAATTGAAGTATGGAAGATCTCAAGGTACGACAAGAATCCACGAGTCATAGGATGAAGGTACGATTGTACCAAGCCACTCGTGAAAAGATTCAGAGGATGTCAGAACTCTCATGTCCAAAACAAAACAAGACTATATCACTCGCAGGTTTGTGGTACCAGTCATACTAGATTCCAACACTTAGCCAAAATTAGAAAAGGCAGCCAATATACGAGTGACGGTACGACCTGTACAATCACGGTACGAGTCGTAACTGAAGTCGGCGGCAGTTTAGCAGTTTCCCTATTAATTTAGGAAAAGTTTCTAATTAGTTGTATAAATAATTTTCCAGGTTATTTTTGTTACAAGAGGAATAGAATTCGATTCTTGGGAGAAGTAATTGACTTTTGGGATTATTGAGAACAACTTTTGGATATTTTCTTGAATTGATGTTCTCATTGTTCTTGAATTATTCTTCATTAATTCTTGCAATAATCAAGTGGATTTTCTTCCAATGATCTCTGTAAGTTCTAAAGTATGTGTTTTTATATGAATGTGTATAATTCTCGTACAATCATGAGAGGCTAAAACCTCCACAACTAAGATTGTGGGAACCATGGAGAATTAAGAAACTAAGGTTTGCACAAAGTTATTCTATACAAATGCTAATGCTTTTATCGTTATTCTCTTCAACTTTAATGTTTTTAATGGAGCACAACGTTAGGACTTGCCCGAATTCCGTACTTGCTTGAATCTAGAGAAGTAGAGATTGGGAAAAGAGAATTACAACAAATCCTTGATGTAGGTCATTGTATGACTTGAGTTGTGGACGTAGGATAATTAATTTGGAAAAAATTGATAACGGTTGAAGTTAAATCACTCATGAGACTTAATCTGGAGATTGAGTGTAGTTATCCAATATGGGAAAACCAGTCGTTTGGATGAACCTTAGTATCAATTCTACAAGTAAGCATTAGGAAAGATCCCGAGTGTAAAATCCGAAATAGCTCTGAATCCATGGGGTCACTTCCCTAGTTATTTGCATTAACATGATCAACAACAATCAAATCTCAACATGTTACGTATTTGCTTTTATAAAACCCCCTTTAGGAAATAATAGACTTAAAAGCTTAAATATTAGCATTATTCTATATCTTGACCATATTCCCTATGGGNATCTTGACCATATTCCCTATGGGATTGATCCCAACCTAGTTGGGTTCTTTATTGACAATGTCCGCGTCATAATTTTATAGGAGTGTGATTTGAGCGTTATCAAAAGTGGCGTCGTTGCCGGGGAATATGGCTTAAGATTAGAGTAATTTCTTGTGTTTGACTTTTAGTCGTTATTTTTCTCATTTACATTTTCTTTTGTTTTTGACACCTATAGGTTTTCACTTGGTGGAGGCCAAGTACTCGACGAAGCGGAAACCTCCTGATTTCATAGGATCTTGAATTAGAGCAAACACTGCATAGGATGAAAAACGTTGAGTAGAGAGAGACCCATTTGGTAGAAAAAGCTCGCCAAGCTGAGATAGCTCAGCAAGATGCACTTCAGGAAGTAGCGGATGTCCGTGATGAGGTGGTGAAAGCTGGTTTCCATGGAAGGGGCAATAGAGGCCAAAGAAATGCTCCTCAGTTCTATGATAGTGATGAGGTCGTGTCAACTAGAGCTCTTATACCTCCTCCTTTGCCCACTGGGGCAAATATTTATATCACTAGAACCATGATCCAGTTGCTTAATATGATGAGGGTGTTTAGTGGTCACGCAGCTGACGATGCAAACCTACACTAAATGAATTTTGTCAGGATATGTAAGGCGTACAGGTTACCTAGTGTAAGTCAGGATGTTATAAGGCTGAGACTCTTCCCATTCTTTCTCTCTAGAGAGGCCACATTATGGTTGTCAGAGTTACCTAATGACTCCATTACAAACTAGAGGGAGCTTAAACAAGCCTTCCTAGAAAGGTTCTTCCCACCCTCCAGGATGTTGCAGCTAAAAGATGAGATATATAGTTTCCATCAATTGAAGACTGAGGCACTGCATGAGACTTTGTTTGAGATTTAAGAAGAAGCTGACTAAGTGCCTAAACCATAAAATATCTAATGACAGTTTGTTGGAAATTTTTTACAGTTCTTTGAACAACAACACCAAGACTGTAGCAGATACAATGGTAGGAGGAGCATTGATGAATCAATCATGGGAGCAAGCAAATGTTATTCTTGACCTAGTGACTGAGATGAATAGGGCCTGGCACACAAGATATGCAGAGGCAGCTACGGGTAAGTATGCTGTTGGTATGACTACGAGCAGTGCAAAAAGGAGGAGGAGTGCAATAAGGAGCTAGATCACATGAGGACATCTATAGATCTCCTCACGAAGCACATTATAAACTCCAGAGCTCAGAAGGTGAATGTAGTTGGAGCTCAGGGTAAGGAGCAGGGGTTTGAGCAGACAGATTTTAAGGAGGAGGCAAACTTCTTAGACAACTAGGTGGCGGATTTTTGGACCAACGCCCAAGGGTCTGGATAGGACACTTGGCGCCAAGGCTCTAGAAATAAAGGTCGGGCCCAATACAGAGATAGCTAAATAGGAATTGATATATGGATAGGAGCGGAGGTCGTGAGAACGAAGGTGAATGGAGAAATAATGATGGCTACCGCAATGAACAACCTAGTGTTTATGTTCCTCCCAAGGTCCGTAAGGGTGATGCTGGACCCTCGAAGTTAAAGAGTGTGATAGCTGAGCTGCTAAAAAAGGCCAAATCAACTGATGAGAGGCTGAAGGATAGTAGGGGTGACATATCTAGCATGGGCCAGAAGGTCAAATCCCATGCTATAGCAATAAAGCAGATTGAGCAGCAGCTTGGTTAGATGTCTGCATCCTTAAACCAAAGGCAAAAGGGGACACTTCCTACAAACACCATCTAAATCCAAAGAATAACAGTCATTGTATGGTAGTCATGACTATGAGTGGAAAGACTACTGTTGACCCTCCCCTACCAGTTGTAGTTGAAATGGAAAGACAGAAGGAGATCGAGCTTAATGAGGATGATGAGGTTGCTGACCTAGAGCTTGGCATGTGAGGCTATATTGAATGAGACTCTAGTTAGTGTAGAAATTTCACTCTATGCTAAAACAGTTGTCTGTGGACATACCATTGGTCGAGGCATTAGAGCAGATGCCTGGTTATGCCAAATTTATGAAGGACCTTGTGACTAGGAAGAGGTATGTATGTTATGAGCCAGTTGTTAATTTGCATCATTACGGTGCTATAGCTTCGTGGGTCCTTTCCCAGAAGAAAAAAGATCTAGGTGCCTTCACCATTCCTTGTACGAATAGAATCTTTGAGTTTGCAAAGGCACTATGTGATTTAGGAGCTAGCATCAACTTGACGCCATTAGCTTTGTTCAAGCAGTTGGGTTTGAGAGGCCCCACACCGATGATAATGTGATTAAAAGGTATATTTTGAGGTCCCCATTATGTTGGGCCAACCATTACTCACCATTGGGAGTACTCTGGTAGATGTTGAGGCTGGCCAGCTAAAGTTCAGGATGAATAAGGAGGAGGTCACCTTTAATGTTTATCGGTCAATGAAGCAACCTAATGAGTTAAGGTTTGTATAAGCAATCGAGGATGATTTTGAATCTCTTGGCAAATTCTTAGTAGTCAAGAGACTTGCGTCATGCCGCGACGTTAAACCAGATACTTCTTGGGAGGCAACCCAGAGGTGGTTTGGTGAAGTCTGAGTAACCAAACCACCTATGTTATGTTGTGACATTAAATCAAGCACTTCTTGAGAGACAACCCATGTATCTTAACCTATGTGTGTTTAGTGTGCAGGCGAAACAAATCTTGTGGGTGAAAAAAAATTACAGAACAGACCTGTGCTACGAGCCTCAGTACGACTCGTAAGATGATTGTATGACTCAGAGTACCAGCCACAGTGAAAAGCAGAAACATGAGGTCATGTTATGGTTGGTCATTACGAATCGTACCTACATTCTACGAGTCGTAGTACCCATCGTGATGGTGAACCATGATAAGGGTGGAAGTGCAGAAATTAATTACTTATGAGACATAGTACAATTCGTATCCTCGTGGTACGATTTGTATCATGTACTCATAGGTTCCCAAGTAAGTTCCTACAATTCTTATGATACGAGTCCAACTGATGAGTCATAGGCCAAACCTATGACTCGTGGTACAAGTCATGATGGGCTAACCTATGGTCCCTAACCTATTTAAATCAAAATCTTTCGGACATCAAATCCCATGAAAAATATAATTTCAACCCGCGATTATTTCCCACAACCCTGACATATGTAACTCAAGATCAAATTTTTGCAAGTGAATCTGCACGAGCTCTTTGATTTCTTACCCCAAAAGTAACGAAAGCTTAAAGTCGAGTAAGAACATGAAAAAATCAAGTAAATGAATGTGTTTTATTTTTAAAAAAATCGTGTTATTTGTAAAGTGAAAGAACATTGTGATTCCTTGAAACTCATGAAAATAGGGAAGAGGAATGTGACCAATAGCTTGTTGTGCTAATGTATTGAATGGAGTGAAATTCAAGATGCTCAAACATTACAAACTTTATTGAAGTAAATGAGTAATGGGGTGTGAAGCATATTGGGAGTTAGCGGGTAGGTCAAAATTGACCAAGTTTGCATATCCAAGATGGGGAATTCTGAGTACCCAGTTCAGAATAATTGTTTGCCTAAATAACTGACACTGCCTAGATGAGGACAGGCTTCATGAGCTTTCTCGAATCTCATGGTTTCAAACAATGACTCGTAGGAGGGCTCGTTGGGACTGTCGAAAGACCAGTTTAACTAAAAGCAATGGTATAGATCCTTGTACAACCCGTGGTATTTTACTACGAGTCATACCTGGTAATCATAACCAGATTCTGAAAGGGTCATATTTCAAAAGTAATAGTACGACCCTTTGTACGACTCATGGAATCTACTCACGATCCGTAACTTTAGTCGTACAAAAATACAGAACATCAAAATTCTAGGGAAATCCTCATACGACTCCTATTACGAATCGTATAAACCTGGTACAAGTCATACCAGAATCACTAAATGTTACAAGTCTTAGTACAAATCATACCACCAATATATGACTCGTACTGTAGACTCGTGGAAAATTTTAGAGAACATTTTTCTTGCTTTCTTTTTCTCAGAGCGTACATACTAACCCTTTTCTCCACATGTAAAATGGTGTTCATAAGGAAATCAATCAAGAAGGCCTAAGACAAGAGGGTCAAACCTGAAATTGCTGCTCGGAGGGCATTGAGAGATAAGCCCTCCAATTCCGACCAAGCAGGAAACACCCTTAGTAGTTCGATGGAGGAATAACTAGTGGATACAACTGATACTGAAGAGCCATGGACCACTAGGGCATAGGCCAAGTTTCAGGCCAAAGCAACATCCGCTGCTCCCCAATCTAAGAAAGGAGAAGGTAATCAGATTCTAAAGTCCAGTAGTGGCTCAAATGCTAAGGAGGGGTCTAAGGAGGCCTAGTCTGGAGATGGTAATGATGAGGCCAGATCTGAGGAAGAAGCTATTGAAGACCCCACCCCGAGAGAGTCGAAATATGAGGTGGAATGTACCTGGTGCTCAGGAGATCTATTAATAGGGTCTTTCTCTCACCTCCAAGCAGCATCCCAGGTAGAGTATTCAGGAGGAACCACGGACCCTCACCAGTGCACTGAATGAGGTTGAGGAAATGAAGAAGATCTTTAGCTTCTATGGGTTCGAGTGGATGGCTAAATCTCTTAAAAAGTATAGTGTCGAGATAGTCCGAGAGTTCTATGCCAACTATTTGGAAACGATTGAGCAAAAAGAAAAAGCTGGGTGGAAATTGAAGGAACTACTTAAGCTAGACAGTGTCATGGTCCAGGGATGGATAGTTGACATCTCCGAGCAGGCTATTGCTCGGATGCTATATGGGCCATAGTTCAGAGCTCTGGATGCCACAACAGAGTTCAATTACCGAGTAGAATCTCTGAAAAAGGTAAAGAAGCTGGGTATCGGGGAATGACAGAGCTAAGTGAAATGGCCAACTAGGGTCATAGCAGAAGATAAGGAGGAGGTAGAGTGGGTGACTAGTGTTCAGCAAGTCATAAAAGCCTCGCTGAACTTTGTAGCGAAGGCTAGCTGGACACTAGTTTGCCACAAGTTAGAACCAATGGTCAACGACAACACCCTCAGTGCAGGCAGAGCAGCTTTGGTAATATGTATTATTTTGAGATACGCCATCAATATTCCAAGTGTAATAGTGGAGGAGATTCGAGACCGGCCTATGGGGTTGAGCACTACCATCCCATTCCCGAGTCTCATATATAGATTGTGCATGGAGGCACGTGTTAGGGTGATCGGGGAGATAGATTGCTAGATTGAAGGCCACATGATTGCAGAAATAGGCCTTATATGTGATGAGATGAACCCAATTTGCTAGGTTAGACTACCTACTACAGTTCCACCACCACAGTCATCTAGGGGTGTCATGCCCCGAGTCTAACTCTAAGTCTAACTGATAGAATTATAACAGAAAAGAAATAATCCTTGTCCTCAAAAGATGAGGACTTACCAATGATGCAACTGAAATCTTCTAAGAGTGGTATGCTAATGGTGCTGATACTGAGCACCTGCAGTTGTATCATAAAACAATACAGCATAAAGGTTATGCGTCAGTACTTTGAATGTACTGAGTAAGTAGGATAAACCATAACACGGAGAATAAAATAACTGAACTGTAAAGAAATTCTAGGACCCATTGAAATGCTGAAACTGAATAAATTGTGATATACTGAGATGGACAAAATGACCCTGTCTGATGGTCAAAGACATGCCCTAAATCTGAGATACTAATCTGAAATACTGTATTGAACTGATTTGAACTGAGTTTTTTGAAACTATTCTAACTGAGCTAATGTGAAACTTAACTGAACTAACTAGTGGGAGAGTCTATAACCGACATATAACCACATGAGCTAGATGTGGAGTCTGATGTATACAGCCCATCGATAGGACCAAATATACCTTGCCAAGGTATAGAGGCATGAACTGAGTGATCATAGGTTTGGGGCCATGAGTAAAATAAAATATACCCTACGTTAGCAACGTAGTTCTGGGAACCTAGCTGCGCTGGAACCCTAGTCTGCTCGGTGCTAAGTCCTACTCCCACTGGATAGTTTTAGACTGACTACTAACGTGAAATTCAAAACTGGGGCCCAAGACTAAGTCAGGAATACCTATCAAGAAGTACCCTAAAAGTCTTATCTGAACGAATTTTGTAACTGGTGTTCTAGGACAGGTTAGAGCTGCTTATCTGGAAGCATCGTAATCGTCTAAAGATCAAACTTTAATCTGAAGCTGGGGTCCTAAGGATGGTCAGAGATTCTTATCTGGAAGTTTCATGACTGCCTAAAGAACCACTAAATCTGATATTGAGTCTAATACTGATAACTGGAAAACATCACTAACCTCAAGAATTAACTATAGTCAAACTGATCAGCTGATATTTTTGAGTAACACTGAATATTTTAACATTTTGACTGAAACTGAACTAACATTCATCTGACTGAAGTTTTAATACATACTAACAATATGGGGAAATCCCCAACACTGATAGAATCAATAAATTTGGATAATTAATCAATTATACAAGACTCTAGTTTTCCGCATTCAAGGGCTAGGGCTAGAATTCACTTTACAGGGACACGGATCAATATAGTCACAAACTGGTGGAAAATATCTATAATTAACATAAATAATATTCCACATGAATTAAACAATTTCTTACATATAATTTCTTCACATTCGAAAGTTTCAGGGATAGAACTGATAGAGAAGATAGAGAAGATTTTGGGGACACAAGGGAAGAACTATTCCCTAGTTGAATTCCACATACTTGGTGATGGAAATCCCTGAGAGAATTTGTTGAAAAATTTGAGGAGGATCAGTTTCCCTAACTTCTGCTCTGAGCCTTTTTGAGAGAAACTTTACATTCTAACTGTTGAAAGGATGAGAAATGAGAGAAATCGTCGGTTACCCCCCCCCTAAAACCCCTGATTAAAAGCCAAAACGACGTAGTTTAAGGACTAAGCAGGTGGGAAATTATAAAAATAACCCTAGAAATTACATTTGAAAACAGCCCGATAGGGTCCCAGTAGGTCACCAAGGAGTCATTGGTTGTGACCACGACTCGTTGGATGAACCATCGGGTTGTTGGTTGCTCCCGTGGCCACTGGTCAAGGAAACTTGGTAAGCTTGAAAAAGGGTGACACAATGACTCGTTGGTTAAACCAACGGGTCGATGTGTCCATTTGTCACCTTCACTGGACGAATTTTGAAAAGTCCCAAGTTGACACGACGGGTGGTTACCATGACTTGTTGTGGGATACAACAAGTTGTTTTTCCCACACGTCACCTTTGGAAGGGGTTTCTAGGGTTCTCGCCCAATGACTCACACAACGGGTCGTTGTTTCTGACAATGACTCGTTGGTTGAGTCGTGGTATCCTGGAAGGATTTCTGCACTAGGGAAACAACGGCTGACATGATGACTCATTGCTCCTCACCATAGGTCGTACCTTGTATAGTTAGTTCCATAGAGACCAAAATTCTGCTGATCACGACAGACACAATGAGTCGTTGGAGCTTAGCACGGCTCGTTGTCTCAGTCGTTCTTATGAAAAAAAATTCTGGTTTTTCTCCTTAATTTTATTGAAATGTCTTAATTTGGTCTAGGAATGTTTCGAGGGGTTACAATATATTCCACTTGGGAACATTCGTCCTCGAATGAGGATTAAAATTTCTAGACAACTAGGAAAAGAGATGAAATTCCTAGGCTGAGACTATGAGCTGGTTTTTGAAGGAGTAACTGACTCCGAACTGACTTAACCATATTAAAAGAGTTGATGCAACTAGAAAATCTAAATAGAACTGATGAGTATAGAATTGAACAGAGTACTGAGGAGGGATTTAGTACCTGAACTGAATTGGAAGGGAATAAGTGTGGGTATCAGCCATCATAGCTTCCTCGGCTTCCCACGTAGCTCATTCTTCATGCTGATTCCTCCACAAGACTTTGATTGAAGCTACTTCTTCGTTCCTTAGCTTATGAACCTGACGGTGAAGGATTTGATCTGGGACCTCTTCGTAAGAGAGACTATATTTCACTCCCACAGTATCCAAAGGCACGACTGAAGTTGGATCACCGATGCACTTCTTCAATAGTGACACATTGAATACTAGGTACACAGATGCCAACTCTGAAGGTAATTCCAGCTCCTAGGCTACCTTGAAAATTCACTTCAGAATTCTGTAGGGTCCCACATATCTCGGACTCAGCTTTCCATTCTTCATAAATCTCATCAGCCCCTTCATGGGTGAAATTTCCAGATAAACCCAGTCATCCACTGCAAACTCTAATTGTCTTTTCCTCACATTAGCATAAGACTTTTTATGGCTCTGAGATGTCTTTAACCTTTCTTAGATGAATTGTACCTTCTTCATAGCTTCATGAATTGAATCTGTCCCGATTAGAGTAGCTTCAATAACCTAAAACCACCCGATAGGAGATCTACACCTCTTGACATACAATGCCACGGGCCATCTGGATACAAGAGTGGTATTTGTTGTTGTATGCAAACTCGATGAGAGGTAGGTAATCATCCCAAATTCCCTTGAAATTGATCAAACACGCTCTCAGCATATCTTCCAAGGACTAGATAGTCCGCTTAGCCTGTCCATCAGTCTGCGGGTGAAAAGTTGTGCTGAGCTTGACATGGGTACCAAGTCCCTTCTGAAAAGACTTCCAGAAATAAGAGGTGAACCGGGTACCTCTATCTGAAATAATGGTCAAGGGCACCCCATGAAGTTTGACCAACTCCCAAATATAAAGCCTAGCATAATCCTCGGCTGAGTCTGTAGTTTTAACTGGGAGGAAGTGTGCTGACTTAGTCATCTGATCTACTATCACCTAGATTGAGTCATGCTGTTGATGAGTCCGAGGTAGAATTGTAATAAAATCCATATTTAATTCTTCCCACTTCCATGTGGGTATGCTGATATCCTAATTCATACCTCCCAATCTCTAGTGTTCCACCTTATCTTGCTGGCAGTTCGGGCACTTAGCTACAAATTTTGCAATGTCTCTCTTCATGTCGTTCCACCAGTAAATATCCCATAAACAAGGTACATCTTAGTAGCACCTGAGTGGATGTAATATCTCAAGCTGTGTGCTTCAACCAGTATCTTCTATCTAAAATCACCCATATCCGGTACGCACAACCTACCTTGTTAACAGAGTACACCATCTCCCCCTTGGGAGAAAGCCTCCACTTCTTTTCTGAGAACCACCTCCTTCAGCTTAAGCAGTATGGGATCTTCATCCTTCCTTGACTTAACTTCAACTACCAATGAGGAATCTGATCCACTCTGCATAACTACTCTGCCCTCAGCTATATCAACGAACTGCACTCCCAACCAAGGTAACCTGTGGATATCCTTTGGTAGTTCCTTTTTTCCCACTTCAACATGAGCCACACTCCCGATAGACATCCTGTTGAGGGCATCAACCACCATATTTGCTTTGCATGGGTGATACAACACACTCATGTTATAGTCCTTTAGTAGCTTCAACTATCTTCTTTGATGAAGATTTAGATCTTTCTGACTGAATAAATACTAAAGGATCTTGTGATTAGTGAATACATCCATGTGAGTCCCGTAAAGGTAGTGCCTCCATATTTTCAACACAAACAATACTGCCGCCAACTCCAGGTCATGAGTCAGATTGTTCTTCTCATGAAGCTTGAGCTATCTGGAGGCCTAAGCTATCACCTTACCCCGCTGCATCAAAATGCAACCAAGACCAACTCTGGAAGCGTCACAATACACCACGAACCCATCTATTCCTTCTGGTAAGGTCAAAACTGGAGCGGTAGTGAGCCGAGTCTTCAACTCCTGGAAACTCTTCTCACACACATTTTACCATTGAAATTTTACCTTTTTCTGAGTCAACATAGTCAGAGGAGATGCAATAGAAGAAAAACCTTCCACAAAACATCGGTAATAACCGGCTAGACTTGAGAAACTTCTGATTGTGGTTGGGGAGGTAGGTCTAGGCCAGTCTTTCACCGCTGCTATCTTTTGATGATCTATCTAAATACCCTCAACCGAGACCACTTGACTAAGGAAAGTCACAGACTTCAACCAGAATTCGTATTTGCTGAACTTAGCGAACAACTAGCGGTCTCTGAGTGTCTGAAGCACTATTCTCAGGCGTTAGCATGTTCCTCCTCATTCCTGGAGTATATCAGAATGTCTTTGATAAATACAATGACGAACATTTCTAGATGCTTCTTGAAGACTCTGTTCATTAGGTCCATGAAGGCTGTAGGGGCGTTAGTCAGTCCGAAGGACATAACCACAAATTCATAGTGACCATACTGAGTTCTGAAAGCTGTTTTTGGTATGTCACATTCTCTGACCCTCAGCTGATGATACCCCGACCTGAGATCTATCTTGGAGAAAAAACTGGAATGAATTTATTCAAGATTGAGACTAGGCAATTTCTATACACCCGGCTGGCGCTAACTGACTTCCAACTAGGGTGGAGATTGAGAATGGTTTGTAGAGAACTTCTAGACAGATATCGACCTGAACAGCTACATAGGGAGTCACGAATAAAAGTGTAGCTCCTAGATCTAGTAGGACATACACATCTAGAAGAAAAAGTCATAACATACCCGTGACTATGTAAAGTGAGCTCTTCTGATCCTGAAGAGAGGACAAAGCATAAAAATGGTTTTGTGACTGGCCGCCATCTGCACCTAAAGTGTTGGCCTGCTGAAGTAGTGGATTGTGATCTCTCCCATCTTGCTGATGGGCAGTCTTTGAGCCGATGACCAAGTTGTCCACACACAAAAAAACCCTCTCGACCATGAAGACACTCTCCTAGATGGTTCTTGCCCCACTTAGAGCAAGCTGAGTAGCTATAGAGGTTGCTGGCGCTATGACTCTTTGATTGTGAGCCAGATGCTCCACCCCTCGATCCTTTCGGGACCAGAAAGTAGGGCACTGGCTGAAGTGGGTGCTAGAGCCCTCTGCTGCTACTGTTGCTGTGGGTAACTACTACCGCCAAATCTCTGATGGCCATAATCTGACTGGCCGGTTCTTGCCCATTTGTTCTCCCACTATAAATCCTTTAATTTTCTACCTCAATTTTCTAGGCATGAACTATGAGGTTGGAGAGATTGATGTCCTTGATAAGAATTGCAGTCCTACACTCCTTGAGGACCAAGTTCGGCACTCCATTCACAAATTTCAGCATACAAGCCCTTAACTCGGCTACCATCTTTGGAGCATATTTAGACAATCTAGTGAACTCCACTGCATACTCTTCCCCCATCTGATTCCCTTGTTTCAGATTCATGAATTTCGCCACTTTTGCTTCCCTGAGATCCCGAGGGAAGAATCTTTCTAGGAAGGCTATAGTGAACTCCTCCCATAGCGGTCCTACTCCTGTTGGTCTGCCCTCCTTTCATTTTTCATACCAAATCTAGGCTACCCCTTTCATCTAGTAGGCAGCCAAGTCAGCACTCTCCGATGAGCTGACACCCATAATCCAGGTGATCTTTCTAATCTCATCCACGAACTCATGTGGGCCTCTCCCCCCTTAGATCTATGGAAAACCTGAGGGTTTATCCGATTGAAGTCTTTTACTGCGGACCCATTGTTGTTAATCGGAACCACCTTCTAGTTCACCTGATTGGTAACTATCTGTGTGAGCAGTTGGATAGCCGCCCTAAAATCTGTGGTGGACACTAAGTCATCTTGAGGGGATACTGGAGCTGGGTGGGGCAGGTAGGTGCGCGTTACTAGCCCTTCTTCCGTTACCACGTCGAGGAGGCATGATTTTCACTGAAATGAAAAAAAGCACAAGTTAGGAGAACATTTATGCAATTGAATTTCAACACAGGATAAAGAGTATGAAAAAAAGGTAGCCTCCCCATCATAAGTATGGCGCGCTTCACACCCATGAAGTGGACTCTACTCAACGTGGCTTTTAGACATCCTAAGATACTCTAAACCTAGTGCTTTGATACCAAGTGTGTCACGCCCCAAGTCTATATCCTAGATGAGAAACGGTACTTGGAGTCACAAGTAACCCCAAGTCAACCCATGGTCTATCATAACACTGATATTCTGAGCAAAACAAAGGGGAAGCTTTAGAAAAATAAAATAAACCATTTATGAAGAATAACGAAATTATAAAGCTAAGAAAAACATAGTGGAAGCTTTAAAAGAATAAAATAAAATATTTATGAAGAAGAACTAAATCATAAAGCTTAAAACAATTGAAAAAAGCTAAAATCTGAATCTATATCTGTGTCTGAAAGCCATCTATCTGATGAGTTGCTGGGACAAGCCCCCAGCTAACTCTAAGTATAAATGATAGAAATATAACTGAAAAGAAATAATCTTGTTCCTCAAAAGATGAGGACTCACCAATGATGTAGCTGAAATCTTCTGAGCGAGATCTGCTAACGGTGCTGAGACTGAGAACCTGTAGTTGTATCACAAAATGATAGAACATAAAAAGTATGCGCCAACACTTTGAAAGTACTGAGTAAGTAGGAGAAACCATAACACAGAGAATAAAATAACTGAAATGTAAAGACATGCTAGGACCCACTGAAAAGTCTGAAACTAAATAAATTGTGATATACTGAGGTGGTCAAAATGACCCTATCTGATGGTCAAAGACATGTCCTAAATCTGAGATATTAATCTGAAATACTATATTGAACTGATTTAAACTCAGTAGTCTAAAACTGTTCTAACTGAGATAATTTGAGACTGAACTGAATTGACTAGTGGGAGAGTCTATAACCGACACGTGAGCTAGACGTGGAGTCCAGTGTATACACCCTATTGATAGGACACAATATAACTTGCCAGGGTATAGAGGAATGAACAGAGTGATCACAAGTTTGGGGCCATGATGCCAATAAAATATACTCTACGGTGGCAACATAGTCTTGGGAACCTGAGTGCGCTGGAACCCCGATCTGCTCGATGTTAAGTCCTACTCCCACTGGATAGTCCTAGACTTACTACTAAGTTGATAACTCAAAACTGGGGACCAAGACTAAGTCAGGAATACCTAACTGGAAATAACCTGAGAGTCTTATCGAACAAAATACGGTAACTGGTGTTTTAAGACTAGTCAAAGATGCTTTTTTGGAAGCGTCGTAACCGCCTTAAGAACAAACTGTGATCTGAAGCTGGGGTCCTAAGGCTGGTCAGAGCTACTTATATGGAAGTGTCATGAACACCTAAAGAACCACTAAATCTTATACTGAGTCTAATACTAATAACTGGGAGGCATCACTGACACCTCAAGAATTAACTGTAGTCAAATTGATCAGCTGACATTTCTGAGTAACACTGAGTATTTTAACATTTTGAATAAAATTGAACTAATATGCAACTGACTGATGTTTTAATATATACTAACAATATGGGGAAATCCCCAACACTGATTGAATCAAGAAACTTGGATAATTAATAAATTATGCAGGACTCTAGTTTTCTGCATTCAAGGGATAGGGCTAGAATTCAATTTACAGGGACATGCATCAATATAGTCAAAAACTGGTGGAAAATATCTACATTAACATAAATAATATTCCACATGAATTAAACAAAGTCTGACATATAATTTCTTCACATTCAAAAGTTTCATGGCTATAACTGATAGAGAACATAAAGAATATTTTGGGTACACAAGGGAAGTACTATTTCCTTGTTGAATTCCCACATACCTGGTGACGGAAATCCCTAAGAGAATTCCTTGAAAATTATGAGGAGGATCGTTTTCCCTAACTTCCGCTCTAATCCTTTCTAAGAGAAACTTTACATTATAACTTTTGATTGAATGAGAAATGAGAGAAATCGTCCGTTACCCCCCTCTATAACCCCTAATTAAAATCCAAAATGACGTAGTTTAGGGACTAAGTGGGTGGAAAATTATAAAAATAACCCTGGAAATTAACTTTGAACACTGGCCGATAAGGTCCCACGGGTCACTCAATTAGTCGTTGGTGGTGACCAGGACTCATTGGAACCTCTCATTGGTCCCAAAGCCGTGGGGGTCACCACCAGTCATTGGATGAACCAACGAGTCGTTAGTTCCTCCCGTGGCCACTGGTCAAGGAAACTTGGCAAGCTTGACAACAGGTGATACAACGACTCGTTATTTAAACCAACGGGTCGTTGTGTCTAGTCGTCACCTTCACTGGATGAATTATGAAAATTCCCACGCTGACACGACGGGTGGTGACCACGACTCGTTGTGGGATACAACGAGTCATTGTTCCCACTTGTCACCTCTGAAAGGGGTTTCTAGGGTTCTCAACCAACGACTCACACAATAGGTCGTTGTTTTTGACAATGACTCATTTGTTGAGTCGTGGGGTCCTGGAAGGATTTCTGCATTGGGGAAACAATGACTGATAGGATGACTCATTGCTCTTCACCATGGGTTGTACCTTGTCTTGTTAGTCCCCTAGAGACCAAATTTTTACTGACCACGACTGACACAACATGTCGTTAGAGCTGAACACGACTCGTTGTCTCAGTCATTCTGAGGAAATTTTATTTTTTGTGTTTCTCCTGAATTTTCTTGAAATGTCTGAGTCTGGTCTAGGAAAGTTTCGGGGTGTTACAGGGGGTGAGCATATTGATACACCCGCTTCAGAGGAGCATGGAGAGATTCCAACTACAGAGAACAGCCACACAGATGCTTCTCCAAGCACCTCTTCCGTATGTTTAATGGGCATACCGAGATAGACCCCATCAGGTTATATGTTTGTTCCACATGAGTTCCTCCAAAAGTGGGCCATGAGGCTGACAGTGACCGGGAAGAAGGTCAACTCAATGATGGAAAATGTCAAGCCTTGGGTAAAGACCGAGATTGATGTTTCTATGTGATTATTAGATGGCCGATTGGATAGTTTTGAGTGCCGCCTCAATGAGCGCTTGGTTGAGAAACCGAAGACGAGCAACCTTAGAGAGGAGTTGGTAGCTTTGCAGAGCCAGGTAGCCGAGTTGTCATCTAGATAGCCGGCAACATTATCAGCCCCCACCATCCTTGAGTTAGATGCTAAGCTCGACAAAAAGCAAGATTTGGAGGCATATTGGGCTCTGACAGCAGCCAAATGAGGAAAAGGGAAGAGGAGGGTCTCGAAAGGAATGGAAGACGTGTCCTCAAAGAAGAAAAGAAAAAGAAAGGAGAAAAAGGAGCCCAAGCAGGCGAGAGTGGACAATATGCAATCTCATGATGAACATACTTCAGAGTTGCATGAGCGAGCCAGAGGAGTGGTGAGCTCCACCATTAGTAGGTGGCAAGGACCCTTTGGGTATGCCACATTCAACCCAGGATGATACTAAGGTTGCTGGGGTGACTGCTGCTATTGAGGGGGTACCCATTCCCCCAAGTGAGTCCCATTGAGTGCGCGGCCACCATAGTGCCACGATTGGAGCGGAGGGACATGTGCTTGCACACCTGCCTCCGTAGGATGACAGGAGCTCCTAGAGCGCCATAGGTATGTCCCTTTACTTGTTCTTATAGTTGATGCTTTGGGGACAAAGCATGCTTTTAAAAAGGGGGGTTTTTGACTTTTATCTGAGGGGATTTTGTTTTCACGTCTCTTTTCCCTCGGACATGCTACCTAATAGAACCGACATATTTAGGATTTTGTTTTGTGTTTGTTTAGCTAGAAGTAGTTAGGAGTACTTAATAGCCAATAACTGCACATCTTTTAAAATATTGAAAAATTAACCCTGTCTGAAATTTTTTGATTGTGTAGCTGTGTATGTTGACTACAAAGCATGATTTTTGTGGATCTTTTTATGGCATTTAGTCTATTAGCATGTGTAATTATAGTTTAGCTATGCATGAACTGGATATGTAGAATTAACGAAAACATGTACCATGAGTGAGTGAGGATTTATACTCAGTTCAATACTGCGTTGAGGATCTAGAAGTTGCCCAATTGTTCTTTCCATAGGTTATAGGAAAGTTGGTTAGGAAATGATCGTAGGCTGTTTTTTATTTTAGCCACTTTAGCTTAAATTACCCAACCAAATAAAAATTAATCCTTTGATCCCGACTTTGAGCCTAAAATTGACCATTTTTCTTTGATTACCCATTCACCTTTCCCATTATTTATAATAAACCTTTTGGGCACTGGTCCTTCCTCCGACATTATGAACCACAATTCAAGAAAAATGCATAAGTTGAGGGTGGCTATAATAGGGGTGCGTAGACTATGATGAAGTTGACGAGAAAGAAAAAAATCAAAGAAAAAGTGGGGTGTGGCGTGAAAAGAAAAATGAATAAAATAATAGTTTAAATAAAAAGAAAAATAAATGAAAAAAGATGATAAAAATACACCACACTCACACATTGCATTTAAGTGGAGAAAAAGGGAGGGAAAGCGGAAAAAGTGAAAAAAAAGGGTATAAAGTAAAAGTGAAGTTGTGTATGTAATGTCAAGGATGGTTTAGTCACTAAATTTCATATTTACCATATCCAACTCGAAGCCTATATTACAAGCCAAATAATGTCCTATAGTGATCCTAGCCTAATTGTCCGAAAAGCCGGAGTAGAGAAAATAAGGGAAAGCCTATGGGTATCCGATGTGCAGTATTTGGAACTTCTTTGTAAGAGTGAAAGTCTCACTTGTTTAGTCCCGAGTTTCATATTTCTCTATATCTATGAGTTTTGGGGACTTCATTTGCTGTGACG
The DNA here is from genome assembly GCA_018107945.1 of Datura stramonium. Taxonomy (NCBI): domain Eukaryota; kingdom Viridiplantae; phylum Streptophyta; class Magnoliopsida; order Solanales; family Solanaceae; genus Datura; species Datura stramonium. The sequence continues at coordinate 96,957 of JACEIK010003532.1, read as the reverse complement.
GTACTTGGTTTGTATTATATTCTGCCAATTGGCTGTGTGAGTAGCACTAGTGATAGCTTGATTCTCTGCTAATAGTTAGATGCAATATCTTGATCCCTGTATATCATAAGTTGTAGTCGCATTAGTGCATAGCTGACTTGGTTTGAATGAAAAAATGGGATCAAAAGTTAATTGTTGTTTCTGTGCATAATATGGTTATGTTGGCTGTAGGTTTTCTAGTTTACTTTGTATCTAAGTGTCATTTTATAGTTTTGTTTTGTTTGCTTGAGGACATACATAAGTCTTACATTGAGGCTATTGATGTGTTGTGGGCTTACATCACTTTCAACGCTTAAAACTAAGAAAATAAGCATGCACTTAGCTGTATTTAGATGGATATGATGCGCTTTTACTTTTTTTTTTTAGGAAAATTAGGTGTTGGAGTTGAAATGTGCAAAAGTAGTGAAAAAATTTAGAAAAAGGGCTAAGTACGGACCTCAATACGAGCCATACTAAGAATCATGGAAAAGTCCAAAAGATGTGCAGAACCAAAGAGTTAAAGTATGACTCTTGGTACGAGTCGTACTATCTTGGTACGAACCGCACCAACGCAGTAGTGATAAAGTTCAAAGGAAACTGCACTGAGTCAGTCTCCTGGTAAAGGTAGCAACCACGAATCGTGTTATCTACCTACAATCATTACCAAGGAACCATGGTAAACTTTATAAAATGGAATAATGGAAAATCTCAAGGTACGACAAGAAGTCATGAGTCGTAGGATAAAGGTATGAGTCGTACCAATCCGCTTGTGAAAAGATTCAGAGGATGCCAGAACATTCATGTCCAAACCACGACAAGATAGTATGACTCGTAGGTTTATGCTACAAGTCTTACCAGCTTCCAACACTTAGCCAAAATAAGAAGAGCCAGCCAATGTACGAGTGAAGGTACAACCCAAAAAATCATGGTACGGGTCGTAAGTGAAGTCAGTGGCAGTTTAGCAGTTTCCCTGTTAATTTAGGAAAAGTTTCTAATTAGTTATATAAATACTTTTCTAGGTTATTTTTGTTAAGAGACGAACAAAATTTGGTCATTGGGAGAAATAATTGACTTTTGGATTATTGAGAACAACTTTTAGAGATTTTCTTGAATTGATTTTCTCATTGTTCTTGAATTGTTCTTCATTAATTCTTGCAATAATTGAGTGGGTTTTATTCCAATCATCTCTATATGTTCTAAAGTATGTGTTTGTCTATGAATTTGTATAATTCTCTTACAATCATGAGAGGCTAAAATCTCCACAGCTAGGGTTGTGGGAACCATGGAGAATTAACAAACTAGGGTTTGCACAAAGCGATTCTACACCAATGCTAATGCTTCTATCTTATTCTCTTCATCTTTAATGTTTCTTAATGGAGCACAACATTAGGACTTGCCCAAATTCTTTTCTTGCTTGAATTAAGAGAAGTAGAGATTAGGAAAGTAGAATTACAACAAAGCCTTGATCTTTATGGGTCATTATATGAATTGACCTGTGGATGCAAGATAGTTAATTTACAACAAATTGATGATGGTTGAAGTGAAATCACTCATGATACTTAATCCGGTGATTGAGTATAGTTATCAAAGAGTGACGAACTAGTCATTTGAATAAATCCTAGTTATCAGTTCTACAAGTAAGCATTGGAAAAGATCACGAGTGTAAAACTCAAAGTAGTTATGAATCCATGGGGACACTTCCTTAGTTATTTGAATTAACTTGATAAACAACAATAAAATCTCAACATTATTCTGTATTTTCTTTTATCAAACCCCTTTTTAGGAAATAACAGACATAAAATCTTAAATACTAGAATTATTCTATATCTTGACCATATTCCTCATGGGATCGACCCCAACCTGGTTGGATTCTTTTTTGACAACGTTCGTATCATGCTTTTACAGGAGTGTGATTTGAGTGTTATCAGTCACCTTAGCCAAATTAATGGAGTTAGATATGACCGATTTTGATGTTATATTTAGTATGGATTTGTTACATGTTTGTTATGCTTCTATTGATTGCAAAACCCCAATGATAAAGATTGGATTTCTAGGTGAACCAATCCTAGAGTAGAAGGGTAGTTCAGTTGTGCCTGTAGGTCACTTGGTTTCCTATCATAAGGTCGGGAAGATGATCTCCAAGGGTTGTGTGTACCATGTAACTCGAGTTAAGGATGTTACTCCCAAGACCCCGAATCTTCAGTCAATTCCTGTTGTATGTGAGTATCTAGAGGTGTTTCCAAATGATATACAAAGAACCCTTCCCGAGAAAGAGATCAACTTTGGTATTGGCCTTCTCCTTGATATGAATCCCATATCTATTCCTCCTTACAAAATGGCTCCAACCGATCTAAAGGAGTTGAAATAGTAGTTGAAGGATCTCCTAGATAAGGGTTTCATCAAACTCAGTAAGTCCCCATGGGGTGCTCTGGTTCTTTTTGTTTAGAAGAAGATGGTTCCCTTTGAATGTGCATTGAATATTGATAGTTAAACAAGGTCACAATCAAGAATAAGTATCCTCTCCCTAGGATTGATGACCTATTTGACCAACTCCAAGGTGCTAAGTGCTTTTCTAAGATAAACCTCAGATTTAGCTATCACCATCTAAGAGTTAGGGATAGTGACATTCTGAAGATAGCCTTCAAGACTCGGTATGGTCACTATGAGTTGATAGTTATGTCTTTTTGACTAACGAATGCTCCTGAAGCTTTTGTAGATTTGATAAATAGGGTGTTCAAGAAATATTTGGATATGTTTAAGATTGTCTTCATAGATGATATCCTTATATACTCTCAAAGCGAGAAGGATCATGCCGCTCATTTGAGGATTGTGCTTCAGACGCTTAAGGGTCGTCCATTGTTTGTTGAATTTAGAAAGTGTTATTTTAGGATAAACTCAATAGCATTCATGGGTCATTTGGTGTCTAGCAAGGTTGTGCAGGTAGACTCTCAAAAGATAGAAGCGGTGAAAAATTGGCCTAGACCTATCGGTCCTACAAATACTAGAAGCTTTTTGGGTATAATTGGCTATTACAGGAGGATTTTAGAGGGGTTTTTAGACATTGCAGCACCGTTGACTAAGTTGACCCAGAAAAAGGTCAAATTTCAGTGGACGAATGTTTGTGAGAAAAGTTTTCAAGAGTTTAAGACTCGACTCACTTCAACCCCAGTACTAACCCTGCTAGAGGGAAGAGATGGCTTCATTGTGTATTGCGGTGCCTCTAGGGATGGTTTTGGTTGTGTATTGATGCAGCATAGTAAGTTCATTGTATATGCCTCTAGACAGCTTAAGACTCATGAGAAGGATTATCCGACGCATGACCTAGAGTTAGCAGCTGTGGTGTCTGTTTTGATGAATTGGATGCACTATTTGTATGGGGTGCATGTAGATGTGTTCATGGACCACTAGATCCTTCAGTATATATTAACTCAGAAGGACCTAAATTTGTGGACAATGAGGTGGCTAGAGCTTCTCAAGGACTATGACATAAGGGTCCTTTATCATCCAGGCAAGGACAATGTAGTGGCCGATGCTCTTATTAGGTTGTCCATGGAGAGTGTGTCTCATGTAGAGAATGGAAGAAAGGAGTTGGTGAAGGATATCCATAGGCTTGCTCATTTAGGTATTCGCCTTATAGATTCGACGGGTGGTGATTTTACTATTCAGAATGGGTCGGATTCTTCATTAGTGGCAGAGGTTAAAGCAAGAAAAGATGAGATCCTATCCTAATAAAAGCTAAAGGAAGCTGTTCAGAATCAGAAATTGGAGGTTTTCTCCCCCTGATATCAGGGCCGATTATGTGTTCTAGCTATAGATGACCTGAGGGAGCGAACTTTTAGCGAGGATCATGGCTCTCAATACTCTATCCATCCGGTGAACACCAAGATGTACCGTGATCTACGGGAAGTCTATTGGTGAAATGGCATGAAGAAGGACATAGCGGAATTTATGGGCTAAGTTTCTGAATTACCAACAGGTGAAGGTCGAGCATTAGAGACCTGGAGGTATGCTTCAAGATATTAGAATTACTACTTGGAAATGGGAGGAGATCAATATGTACTTCATTATAGGGTTTCCTCATACACGCCAATGGTATGACTCTATATGGGTGATTGTGGACAAGTTAACCAAATCAACCTATTTCCTACTAGTCAAAACTATCGATTCAACCGAGGATTATGCTAGATTATACATTCATGAGTTGATTTAATTGCATGGAGTTCCCTTGTCCATCATCTCAGATAGGGGTATTCATTTCACCTCTCAGTTTTGGAAGTCATTCCAAAGGGACTTGGTACTCAGGTGAAGCTTAGCATGGTTTTTCACTCGCAGACAGATGGTAAAGTCAAGTGGACTATCCAGACTCTTGAGGACATATTGAGAGCATGTGTGATTGATTTCAAGTGAATTTGGGATGATCACTTGCCTCTCATAGAGTTTGCCTACGATAACAATTATCACTCTGACATTCAGATGGCTCCAATTTTAGGCTCTTTATGGGTGGAGTTGTAGGTCACCTATTGGATGATTTGAGGTAGGTGAGGCTACAATCATAGGAAAAGATTCAGTTCATGAGGCTATGGAGAAAGTTCAGCTTATTAGAGAGGCTGAAAACTACTCAGAGTCATAAGAAATCTTATGCACAAGTTAGGAGGAGAGAGCTTGAATTTAAAGTCGATGATTGGGTGTTCCTGAAGGTGTCTCCCATGAAGGGATTTATGAGACTCGATAAGAATGAGAAGCTTAGTCCTTGATATGTTGGTCTCTATAAGGTTCTGGGGAGAGTTGGTAAGGTGGCATATGAGTTGGAGCTACCACCGGAGTTTGCTTTAGTGCATCTACTCTTCTATGTATCTCTGTTGAAAAAGTGTATTGGCAATCCAGCTTTAGTTGTTTCAACAGAAAGCATTGGGGTGAAGGATAGCCTTACCTATGAGGAAGTTTCGATTAAGATCCTCGATCTTTAGGTTTGAGAGTTGAGGAACAAGGAAGTAGCTTCAGTGAAGGTTTTGTGGAGAAATCCGTTTGTTGAGGGAGCTACATGGGAAGCCGAAGTAGATATGATGGATAAATACCCGCATCTTTTCCCTTACAACTTAGTTTCATCTTGAGGTACCAGTTTCCTCCTTAGTACTCTATTTAGTTTCATGTCTATTTTATGCCTCTTAGTTCCGTTCATGTCATAGCATGCATATACATTTCATGAATTTAGTTCAGTCAGTTATATCATTCCAGAGTCAGTAACTTCATTAGTTTTCGGCATTGGTTGTTCATTTTTGGGATACAGCTCTTTCCCAGCCTTTCAATATGCTTAATCTACATTTTAGGATGAATTTCCCAAAGTGGATATAATGTCACATCCCAAAAGTTCCTAAGATTAGACCCGAGGACTGAATTGAAGAAAACAGAAAAATCTGCACCAGGTCATAGGACAAGTCATCCAGTGACCCATCAAGTGACCTAACGGGTCGTTGAGTGACCCGTTTGGTGGTGCCAAGTTGGATAAAATGTTACTTTTCAGAAGTCATGATGGATGGGATGACGAGTCGTTAGGTCTTCCCATGAATTGTGGTATAACTCGTTAAGTGTGCAGTGGTGGAGAAAATGTTGATTTCTAGTGTACTTCACGGATTGAGGAAATGAGTCATCTAGTTCCATACCCCATTAAGTGACTCGTCGAGTGAAAAGATTATAGAATGAATATGAGGTTGCCAATGGCAACGGGACAGGGTACGACCCGTCAAGTCTCTCAATGAGTCTTACATGCACTTGTTGGGTCTGGTAGTGTTATTTTCTTGTCGGATCACTAAGGGTGTTTTCAAAATCCCTAAGTTCCTAACTCCTAAATTAAGTCATTTTGAGCATAAGAAGATGTTAGAAGGTTTTAATCATTTTAAACCCTCATTCTACTCCTAACACTCTCATTAGAAGATCAAGCTCTCAAGTGAAACAAGGATTCTCCATCTTCATTCTCTTAAATCTCTCTTGGGTATCAAACCCTAGCAAGAATTCCAGTAAATCCAGATATGTAGGGCCATGAATATGGGATTTCTTCCACCTTCATACCCAATTTCATCCAATATCTATGATTCAAGTCTCTAAGAATGTCAAATTGAATTCTAGGGTTATTACCTAATTTTCATGAAATCTTCCATGTTTTCTCTATGGATATAATCCCTACATGTTGTAATTGATGTTTCATGGCTATTAGAGCATATTTAATCCTCAATTTAAATATTAATTCATGATTTCAAGTTTATGATGTTTATGCCCTACTATGCATGATTTATGAAATTTAAGCTTATGAGTCCACGATTTTAAGTCTTATGAATTAAATTATGTTTTATTATTATAATGCATGATTCCACAAGAACCCTTCACGAAATTATGAATTTTAGAGTATGATGATTTCCTCAAGTATGCATGGTTTTCATAAATATTAAGTTTATGATCATGGCCAACTCATGGGCCTATTTTATGTCTAGTTGACATATCCCAAACATGTTTATGAATCTCATGATCTCAACTAGGCCATGTACTTCAAGTATGTTTCATGATTATGATATGAGAACTATATATGTTTTGGGAGTAGTATTTAACACCGAGTAGACTGGGGTTCCAACACACTCAAGCCTCCGAACTACGTGCCAACATAGCCATGATGGGGTCCTTCACGAGAGTGTCTGCCATGCCCAAATGGGCCACTATGAGTGATATCACGCCTTTTTCATAGTTCTATCCTTGGAAAGGTATGAACACCCTCGAGACTAGGGAATTATGGGTTGGGCTCCATATATGCTCACATGAGGTCTGCAGTTATAAGAATCTCCCACTGTTCCTCACGTTTTTAGTTACTTATATTCATGACTTATGATATTATATTTTATTGCATATTTGACCCATTAGTCAGTTTATCATCTTTCACTTACGATTTCAAGCATGACAAGCTATATGGTTTCTATTTCTAAACCTTGGGTCATTATGTTCGGACTACGATGAATAGATTATGAATATGTATACTTTGGATTTATGGCTTTTAGCATGCTTTCCTTACTCTCATGATCTATTTTGATTTATATGCATGATTTCATACTATTGTTTTACTAGAATATTTTACATTCTCTACAACTCAATATATTCAAAGTACTGACCGCTTCTATGCTATATCATCTCATGATATAGTTTGGGTGATCCATCTCAGTCAAACAGATAGTTCTCTCCTGATCAGTCTAGCCAGTTTTCCCTAGTCTTGGGTGATTCCTCATACTCCGAGGAAGTTATCAGCTTTATGTTCTTATCATTCTTTTCACTATGGAATTAGTGAGCTAGTTGGTGGTGTTGTCCCATCAGCTTATCGTGGTAGTAAAGGCTTTTCAAACAATCGTGTATAGATAATTCAGTGATGTTTTTTTGTGTTTACGTTTTTGTTCTTATGATATGCAGACTTTTGCTTATATCATGTTCATGTTTGATTTCTTTCTAGTAAGACTCTTATCATGCTATGCATATTCCATGGGTTAGCTTAGAGTCCCTTCTTGATTTTAGGTCCTGTGTCTCGATCCAGGTTCTCGGCTCGGATCGTGAAAACCATCAACCTTTAATTTCCTAGGGACCTTTTGTGCTACAAAACCCCTACCTGAATCTTGGTAGTGCTGACTTCCTAAAGAAATGACATTCAACAAAGCTTCAATCTCATCGTAATCTTTCACATTATCTATCCTTATGTTGTAGCATCAAGTAATATCTTAAAATTTGGCTTCAACCCTTCTATGAAATTATGGATTATTATCTCCCTATGTTGCATGTAACGAGGGCAACCCTACAAATTGCCCTTGTATCTCTCCCATGCCTTAGTGAGAGATTCTCCATCCTTATTAATGAACCCAAATATCATTCCTCTCAACTCCTTCATTCTTATAGAAAAGAAGAATTTGTTTATAAAATTTCTTGAGAGAGCCTCCCATATAGTTATAGACCTTACTACTTCACTCTTCATCCAGTCTTTAACTTCCCTAATCTTTGAGAAAGGGAAAAGAGTGAGTTTCACATAATCATTAGAGACGTTCTGGTAATAAAAATTCTCACTCAGCTCTACAAATGTCATCAAGTACCTGTGTGGGTCTTCATAAGGCTTACCCTGATATTGGCACGTGTGTATCACCAACCGCACTATCCCCTTATTTAGTTTAAAATTTCCAGTAATTGTTGGTTTGACAATTGACTCGAAAGTACTCTCTAAGCTAGGCCTGGCGAAATGCAAAATAGGAACCTGTTCCTACTTGTCCACACAATTTGGCTTATTATTATCTGTCATTACAATATGTAGGTGGAAATTGCACTCTATTTTTGGATTCAAAAGAGGCCAAGATCATCCTTGACTTCTTGTAACTGGCATATACAGAACAACAATTACTTAAATGCATAACAACCAGCAATAATGTAAATACTGAATAGTGTAATAACAATTCCAACTAAAAATAATTAATCAATCTCCATGTCCCTGGCAACAACACCAAAAACTATATACATCCTAACGCATGTGCAAGTGTACTCAGTTGTCATGTAATATAGGAAAAAAAAGATCTTTCGAGCCGAATATCGAACTCATAGGGACTTAAGACTTAGGAACTTTTCTATTTTAATTAATACTATTATTTCAGACAAGTGTAGAAGTAACCAAAAAGATTTGGTGTTTGATAACTCAAAAATTAATTAATCTTTAAAAATAGTGAAATAAGTAGATATGATGTAATAAATATTTAAGAATATTCCAGGGTTAGGGCATGAACGGCAATCCTGTATAACATTTATTTTTCATTGGTCAAGTTATCTATCTAGCTGATGGTTTATAGGATTTATGGTATGATTATAATCTTCTGAACCTCTAATCTTTTATCTAAATTGACCTTGCAGCTACAATATAGTGGTGATGCAATAACTCAATTTAGGTATTATAAGATTCAAGTTGTTTTTTCAATCAAATGAGGCATTTTAGGTATATTCCTATTCAAAATGCGAATCTTGTCTTTAATTTCTATCAAACAAAACAACTCAATCCTCATATTCTTCATCCTATCCTCATGATTCTCTTTCTAGGTTCACACAAGGATTACTAATTTATCTTGAGGTTGGCCAAACATCAAAATGTGAAAACAAGAATAAAAGAACAACTAATTATGATAGAAATACTTAAACCAAAATACAAAGTATGCTATACAATCATTCTTGTAACCTCAACCCCAAAATGAGGGTTTTAGCGACTCATTGTCTGAAATACAATTAGGAAATAGTAGTTGTTCATAGATAAAATGAAAATAATAGAAGAGGGAAGAAAATAAACCTTACGTATGTTCTCTGTGGTTATTCTATTCCTATGATGTTAATGATGCCCACAAAATATTCCTAAGTGTTCTATTTATATAGGAGTTTAATAATGTAAACAAATAACTAATCAGCCTGGCATGTTGCCGAACGTAGAGGATTAGTTGTAATACCCCGAAAGTTCCTAAGATTAGACCCAGGATTTAAAATGGGAGTTGGCTGAAAACTGGGAATAATTCCACAGGACGGACGACCTAACGGATCGTTGGTCCAACCAACAACCTGTGGGAAGCAGTCGTGGGAAGGACAAGGCCTGGTGATAGTGGAAACAGAGAGCAAAGTAACGGCTCTTTGTTAGGTACAACAAGTCTTCATTTTGAGTCGTGGTGAGGACTGGGCTTTAACATTAAGGGATATACCGGGCCATCCCATGACCTATCGTGAGAGGTAATAGGTCGTGGTCACGAGTCCTTTTATGGGGATAGGTATATTTTCTAGTGGACCTAACAGAAGGCAACCACGACTTGTTGGAGGATGTAACGAGTCGTGGTGAGGCTCGTTGGAAGGGCCAGTGCAAGATCTGAAAGGGGAAAGCAAAAAATGATGTGACGACCTGTTGGATGGAAGGACAACTCGTCCTATCTAGTCGCGGGTCAAATCTGTGATCAAGAATTTTGGGCAGTGCAGACAACGAATGGATACCACGAGTCGTGGTATCCTCCAACGATCCGTTAGTCCGCCCGTAAGTTCATCAGATTAGATTTTTCAAGGTTTTTCATTAAGGGTATTTTCATTATTTCTACACTCTAAGGTCCTAAACTACGTCTTTCAAAATTATTTTCTGGGGGTATTAAGATAGGTTAAGCCCTTCTATCCTATTCATTTTCATGCATGCAAAAGTTAGAAAATATTTAGAGGAGATCAAGCTACTCTTCAAGATTTTTCTTCATCAATTTCCATTGGGCTTTCCAGGACTGGTGAGATTTGATTTTCTCTAGGTATGTAGGGTTATGAATGGGTATTGTCATTCACACCCATGTCCAATCTCTCTTTATTCATGAAGTTTGATAAAAAAATCTTATGGGTTTTAACTTAAATCTTGTGAAATTCTAATGATCTATTAATGGGTTATTATCTTTCATGATTTATATCATATTTTTTGAATTATGATCAGATTCTACAACTTCATGACAAATCGAGTTATGATCTTTACTTCAATTGTTGATATTCATAAACCCATCATGATTTATGATTTGAAATATGGATTTATTCAAATAACCATTTTGAATTGATGATTTGAAAAGTATATATATGATTTAAAAGTATGGAAGAATCCCATGATTTACTAATTATGTTTTTGGCCGACTCACGGGCCTTACCCTCATGGCTAGTTCACGTATTTACAAGCATGTTTATGATTATCATAATTTAACTAGACCATGAATCTCATGCATATTATATTATGAGCACTATATATGTTTGGGAGTAGTATTTAACACCGAGTAGGTTCGGGGCCTAGGTTCTGCCCCGAATCTCAGAACTACGTGCCACTGTAGGACATGATGGGACCTCCTTTGTGACTGTCCCCTTGCCCAAATGGTCCCTTTCATGTGTGATATCACACCCTTCATTGTTCTACCCTTGTCCAGGTACGAACACCCTCCCGACTAGGGTTACAGATCGAGCTCCACGTGTGCTCATATGAAGTATGTTGGTTATAAGAATCTCCCACTATTTCTCATGATTTATGCATGTTTATGATTATGTATATTGCATCAATTCATGTTCAATAAATATTTTCTCTTATGATTATGACTACGACTGAATTACGAATGTTTTGAAAACCTTAAGTCTTATATTATCATATGTCATTTTTGTTAAGAGCATGTTGTCCCACTCTTATGATTATTTATGAGCTTTTATATATTTTCAATGTACGTTTTACTTACCTTACATACTTGGTACATTCCACGCACTAACTGCATACTCTATGTTGTATCGTTTCATGATACAGGACCCGGCTCTCAGGCTCAGCCCTATCAGTAGTCCATTTCAGAGTTTTGCATCCAGCTTGTCGGTGAGTCCTCATTCTTCAAGGACAATTTGATTCATACATTGATGTTTTCTTTTAGGTTTAGTTTCCAGGTTAGTTGGGGATGTTTTCCCATCAACCCCTCTATTACGTTAGAGGCATTCGGACTAAATGTAGTCTTCCACTGTTATGTAGTTGGTCCATACCGATTATCATTCTACACTATGTTATGCTTTTGTTTCCAATATATTGATAGGTTAAGTGTTCTATTTTAGTGATATAGAGTTAGATGAATGTTCATGCGATGGGTCGACTTGGAATCCCTCGGGGCTCCTTGTCCTGTGTTAAAATTCGGGTCTATGTTCAGGTCGTGACAAACTTGGTATCAGAGCCAAAGGTTTGAAGTGTCCTAGGGTGTCTGAAATCCATGTTGAGTAGAGTCTTTTTCAAGGGTTTGAAGAGCACCACACTTATGACGAAGAAGCTACAAGACGTTTAGTAAATGTTCCCTTCTTTAATGATCTATATCGTGCGATTAAATGTCTTTTTATTCCTCTAATTCATGCTATTCGGGATTGTAGAATCATAGCTCCTCTAAGAATGAATGGTAGGAGAAATTGAAAGGGTGAAGGCCATGAGGATGGAAACGGTAATGGGTACCAGCAAGCCCCATAAGTTCAGGAGCACCAGGCACCAGAGCCAGTTGCCCATGCTGAGTTTTGGGAAGCTATCCATATGCTTGCACAGGCCTTGAACACTCAGGTCAATCATCAAGTTGTTGCGCATGTTCTGCAAAATGGAAATGCAGCAGCTGCTCGAGTAAGAGACTATTAGAGAATGAACCAGCCGGAGTTCATTGGGTCCAAGGTAGATCCTCATGAATTCATCGACGAGATTCTAAAGATCACCCAGGTCATGGGGGTGAAAAATGGAGAGTGCATGGATTTGGCCTCCAATCAGTTGAAAGGGGTGGTGCATATATGGTTCAAGAAATTGAAAGATGGTAGGGCAGTGGGGGCAGGCCTTATAGGTTGGGAAAAGTTTCATGCGACCTTTCTAGATCGGTTCTTCCCTCATGAAGCAGGGTGATATGAAGCAGGGTGATATGTCAATTTAGGAGTATGCTCTGGAGTTCACTCGCTTATCCAAGTATGCACCAGAGTTAGTGGAAGACAAAAGGGCTCGAGTAGGTCGATTTTTTCATCGAGTGGTGGACTACCTGGATAAGGATTGTAGGATTGACATGCTGCATCGGGATATAGATTTTTCCCGCATAGTGTTGCATGCCCAGTAGATGGAGTCAGTGTATCGGAAGCAGAGAGAGGCCAAGTGGGCCAGGAATGACAATTATGGGATTTCTTAAGCTAGATCGGGGGGTGGACAGTGCGACTAGTCTCATCAAAGGTCTTTTGCTCAAACACCATCATCATCTAGTACAACATCTAGGTCACGAGGGGATCAGATGACCAGGGCTTCAGATTTGAGAGACCAGGGTAGCATGCAGATAGAGCACACTTTCCCAGCTTGTGCAAGGTGCGGCAAGAATCACCTAGGAAAGTGACTAGTTGGCTTAGATGCATGTTTCGGGTATGGAAAACCCGGACACAAACTCAGGGATTGCCCTTTGGCCAGATTAGGGGGCGGCGGAGCTTGTATGCCAGCCACTAATTCAGCCGCTCCAGCAGCACGTCCCCCTCAGCAGGATGCCTCGACTAGTTTAGCCGGCGGTCAGCGCCAAAACAGGTTCTATGCCCTTACAACCCGTCAGGAGCAGGAGACTTCACCAGATGTGGTTATTGGTATGTTACAAGTGTTTCATCTTGATGCCTATGCATTGTTATATCCAGGGGTTACCCTGTCTTTTGTGACCCCTTATATTGCTAGTAGCTTTGGAGTTAGTCCCGAAACTTTGTCAGAACCATTTTCAGTTTCTACTCTAGTTGGTGATTCGGTTGTAGCTAGCCACCTCCGCAGGCCTTGTAGAGTTAGCCCGATCACTATATTGTATAAAGTCACCTCTGCAAGCCTTGTAGAGTTATCCATGACTGACTTTGATATTATTCATGGCATAGATTTTTTGTATGCGTGTTATGCTTCTGTTAATTGTAGAACCTATGCGGTGGAGTTTCGCTTTTCGGGTGAGTCGGTCTTGGAGTGGAAGGGTTGTTCGTTCGTGCTTGTAGGTCGTTTTATTTCCTATCTTAAGGCTTGAAAGATGATTTCCAAGGTTTTTATGTATCATATAGTTAGCGTGAAGGATGTTGAGTCTGAGACCCCGACTATCCAGTCAGTTCCGGTGGTGCATGAGTACCCAGAAGTATTCACTGATGATTTGCTGGGTGTTCCTCCCGAGAGGGAGATTGATTTTTGTATTGACCTTCTTCCCGACATGAAGCTAATATCTATCCCTCCATACAGAATGGCTCCAGCCGAGCTAAAAGAGTTGGAGGAATAGCTGAAGGACTTGTTGGATAAGGGTTTCAGTAGACCTAGAAAGTCTCCATGGGGTTCTCTTCGAACAAAGAAGGATGGTTCTCTTCGCATGTGTACCGATTATCGGCAATTAAACAAAGTCACCATCAATAGCAGGTATCCCCTACCCAGGATTGATGATTTATTTGACCACCTTCAGGGTGCCAAGTGCTTCTCAAAGATAGATCTCAGGTCCGGGTATCACCAGCTTAGAGTTCGAGAGACTGACATCCCGAAGACAGCCTTTAGGATACGGTATGGTCATTATGAGTTTATAGTTATGATTTTTGGACTAACAAATGCTCCTGCAGCTTTTATGGATTTGATGAACAGGGTGTTCAATCCATACCTGTACATGTTCGTGATTGTGTTTATTGATGATATCCTGATATACTCTCGGAGCGAGGAGGAGCATGTTGCTTATTTGAGAGTAGTGCTTCAGACTCTCAAGGATCGTCAATTATATGCCAAATTCAGCAAGTGTGAGTTTTGGTTGAACTCCGTGGCATTTTTGGGCCATGTGATATCAACTGAGGGCATAAAGGTAGATTCTCAAAAAATCGAGGCGGTGAAGAACTGGCATAAACCGATGAATCCTTCAGATTTCAGAGATTCTTGGGTTTAGCTGGCTACTATCAGAGATTTGTCGAGGGTTTCTCATCTATTGCAACACCCTTGAACAAATTGACCTAGAAGAAGGTGAAATTCCAATGGTCAGAGACTTGTGAGAAGAGCTTCCAAGAGTGTAAGGCTCAACTTACCTCAGCACTAGTGTTAACACTACCGGAGGGTACCGATGGGTTCGTAGTGTATTGTGATGCTTTAAGCATTGGACTTGGGTGCGTATTGATACAGCATGGGAAAGTCATAACCTATGCCTCTAGATAGCTAAAGGTTCATGAGAAGAATTACCCGATCCATGATCTTGAGTTGGTCATAGTGGTGTTCACCTTGAAGATATGGTGCCATTATTTGTATGGGGTCCACGTGGATGTGTTCACAGACCATAAGAGTTTGCACTATGTGTTTACCCATAAGGACCTAAATCTTTGGCAAAGGAGGTTGTATGAACTACTCAAAGACTACAATATGAGTGTGTTATACCATCTAGGTAAGGCTAATGTAGTAGTGGACGCACATAGTAGACTCTCTATGGAGAGTGTTCCCCATGTGGATTAGGGGAAGAAGGAGCTGGTGAGAGATGTACATCGACTTGCAAGGTTGGGAGTTAGGTTGATTGACTTGACCGATGGCGGTGTTGTTGTTCAGAACGGATAAGAATCATCCTTGGTAACTGATGTGAAAGCTAGACAAGATGAAGACCCAATTTTGGTAAAGTTAAAAGAAGTCGTTCAAAAACATAAGGTAGAGGTTTTCTCCAAAAGGGGAGATGGTGTGCTTCAGTACCAGGGTCACTTGTGTGTTTCGGACGTGGACGATTTGAGGAGCCGGATGTTGCATGAGGCACATGGATCCATGTACTCTATCCATCCGGGTGCCACCAAGATGTATCGTGACCTACGGGAAATCTATTGGTGGAATGGCATAAAGAGGGATATTGCAGAATTCGTAGCCAAGTGTCTGAACAGTCAGCAAGTAAAGGTTGAGCATCAGAGATCGGGAGGTGTACTTAAGGATATCAGCATTCCCACTAGGAAGTGGAAAGAAATTAATATAGATTTCATCACAGTTTTACCTCGTACTCGCCGACAATATGACTCCATCTGGGTTGTGGAAGACAGGTTGACCAAGGCTGCTCATTTTCTACCGGTTAAAATCATGGATTCGACGGAGGATTATGCCAAACTATATATTTGGGAGTTAGTTCGATTTCATGGAGTGCCCTTATCCATCATTTCAAATCCAAGTAATCAATTTACCTCTCAATTTTTGAGGTCATTTCAAAAAGGACTTGGTACACAGGTTAAACTCAGCACAACATTCCATCCGTAGACGGATGGTCAAGTGGAGCGTACAATTCAGACCCTCGAGCACATGTTGAGGGAATGTGTGATAGACTTCTAAGGTGGTTGGGATGATCACTTGCCTCTGATCGAGTTTGCCTACAATAACAACTATCATTCTAGTATTCAGATGGCGCCGTTCGAGGCTCTCTATGGGTGGAGATGTAGATCGCCCATCAGATGGTTTGAGATTGGTGAGGTAGCAATGATAGGGCCAAATTCGGTTCATGAGGCTATAAAGAAGGTTAAATTGATGTGGGATAGGCTGAAAACCGTTCAGAGTCGCCAAAAGTCCTATGCCGATGTAAGAAGGAGAGAATTAGAGTTCGAGGTGGATGATTAGGTATTTTTGAAGGTATCTCCCATGAAGAGAGTGATGCAGTTTGGAAAGAAAGGGAAACTTAGTCCCCTCTATGTTGGCCCCTACCGAATTGTAAGAAGAGTTGTCAAGGTGGGGTATGAATTGGAGTTTCCCTCAGAGTTATCTTCTGTGCATCCTGTGTTCCATGTATCTCTCTTGAAGAATTGTTTGGGTGATCCAGCTCTAGTTTTCCCGATGAACAATGTTGGTGTAAAGGATAGCCTTAGCTATGAGGAAGTTCCGGTGGAAATATTGGATCGTCAGGTTTGAAGGCTAAGGAATAAGGAAGTATCTTAAATTAAAGTGCTATGGAGGAATCAGCATGTTGAAGGAGCTACATGGGAGGTCAAAGCAGATATGATGGCTAGATACCCACATTTATTTTCTACCAGCTCAGTTCCAACTTGAGGTATCAGTTTTGTTACACCCCGTAAGTACTTGACACTTAGTTGGCATTTACGCATGTTGGTTAAGAGTTTTAGAATTTCATACGTGCGAGAAAAGGGCCCCGGAGAGACCGGACAAGTGTCAAGTCGGAGCGTCGCAAGGCAAATGCGACTTATAAATTGCATTCGACAAATGCGACTTAAACGCCCCAAGTATATAAGGATCCCACTTCGTTTTAAATCATTTTCCCTTCATATAATTTCCAGTAAACGAATAGAAACAAAGGCAAACGAAGGGTTTAATTAAATTTCCTTCCGTTTACACCGTCAAACGCAGTCCAAACTCGAATTAACTTCGGGTAGCGAAGTATAAAGCTGCCGGGAGCATTCCTGCGGAGTTAGTTAGCGAAATTCGGCTTACGTGTCATGGATCACTTGTAGAGCTAAGGTAAGTGGAATTTCTCCAAACTAATGTTAATATACTCATTAAAGTGTGTATTTCTCCCTTCTAGACCCCAGAAATAGTGAGTTTTTAAGTCTGGATTCTTCGATAAATAGAAGAATAGGCGATAGGTATAGCCATAATGTGGTTTCTTTCCAAAATAATAGCAGAATTAATTCTTTCTTTCGTGAATATGAATACGGTTGGGGAAATAGTGAATACTAAGTAGCAGAAGGCTACATCAGTTAATCGAGAAAGTCGGCGGGTTGAGGTATGTAAGCCGGTTTCTTTACGCAAGCTAGTAGTTCTAGTAGCAAAATAGTACGAAATTTCGGTAGATTGTTTTGAAGTCGGTATATTATGTTCGTTATGAAATTTAAGTAAGAATGTTAGAAATATAAAATAGTATAAGTCTTATTGTGTGAGAATATTGAAATATTATTATCGGATCAGTATATATATTACATGCCACTTTATTGCTATACGTGGAGACATGATTGTTCAGTTATTGGGCACCCTTAGAGCTTCCTTTGCGCCGGGGTCAATAGATGTGTCGACTTACCGCGAGCGAGGTCACGTCGCTCTAGTGGCATATCGTCCACGGCGGACGAAGATGGATACGAATTCCCATAGCGGCGTCGGCACTATACCACACCTTACATCGAGCGCTTGCGCTCGGGTCACGGGTACGATGTATTGATTCTGATTTTGATTAGAGTCCTCAGGACTCGAGATCCGGCTATAATAAGGGCGGAGTGGGCCCCAAGTTTCATAACCAAGGGGAAGGCGGGATGCTCATGGTTACTAGGTGGATGGTATGACCTAGGTAAGTATATAGATTGTGTGTGGATTTGGTACCTTCACGACTTATGAAATTTGGCAAAGGTTCTTGTATGCTATGTTGTATTAGTTATTAATAAATAGAAGTAGACCGCCATGTTATCCGGTATGACTCTTACTCTCTTCGGTAAGTTACGCTCTTTTCGGTCGGTCTCAGGCCGTCTCCTATTACTTCGGTATCTATCGGTATTATTGTTGCTTTCGGTTATTTTCAGTTATTGCTTTGCATACTCGGTACTAGTGGTACTAACGCCCGTTTGAAAGTATTGCATTACTGCCCCGGTACTCATAGACGAGGAGCGAGATCCTCATGGATTTCCGGCCAGCGTACAGAGTCTTCGGCTCCTATCATCGAGCTTGACGGCTAAAGGTTTACTTCCTTTTGTTTGTACGAGAATGGGTAGGCCGGGGGGCTGTCCCGACCATCTTATTATTCTTAGAGAGGCTTGCGGATTGTATATTCCTGTGGTTAGTTATGCAGGTCGTGTGAGGCCATGTGTATGTTTTTAGTTTTGGATGTGATTGTCGTGTTGGGGTTTGTTCGGTTTTCCAGTTGGTGACCTTGTAGGTCACGAGATCAATTAGCACTTGATTCTACTTTTCGGTGATAACTAGTCAGCATGGTGGCATGTCGGTCAGCGTAGGTTCCACTATGTTCGGTTGTTACATTGTTATATTTCTATAGGTGGCTATAGGCCTTATTCGGCCGGAAGTTTGTATTTACAACCAGATTATATAGCCGTTGTTTTCATATATCCGGTAGTAGAGCCAGCTTTGGCCGGGAGAAGTGCTTAGGGTCGAGTAGTCCGGCGGTCGAGTCCTAGTAGGGCACCGGGTTCGATCTGCCTCCCAAGGCGGGGCGTGACAAGCAGAATGTCGGAGGCGGAGTCATATCCGGGGGAGTGCAAGCCGTCTTTGAAGTAGAGTCTTGTCTATAGATGTGTTGTGCACCACATACCATAGGTAGGAGGCTGCAAGGCATGACATGATGGTTACTCTTTCATCACATTAAGTCGTACCATAAACGTACGAGTATGGGGTTGAGTCCTTAAAGCTTATTATACTATTTGTTTACGAGATAAAATGTCGGATCGGCGACATCCTATCACGGAGCGAAGGTGGACATAGCGGCGGGAGAGGGCACCAGTAGGATGTCTCGGCCTCGTTTAGAATCGGCTCGATCTAAGGGCGATATAGAGGCATGCGTCCCAGCAGTCTCGGTAGTCTCCACCCCATCGGGAGTCACTCGGGACGGCTTACACCACCTCGGCAGTTCCTATGCCTGCCATCGGCCGGGGAGGTGGGAGTGTCTTAGTTATGTTAGCGCCCGAGAATGATGGCTAGTTAGCGCCGGTCAATGCCACCTACGAATTTGTAGAGTTATCGAATTGAGCACAGTAATTCGGAATTACGAAAATTCACAGCACTAGGTCCCCCTGGGATTCACGGGGTTGGATCGGACGAGAGGACTGAGGACTTCTTGGATCGAGATGTAGAGGATTTTTTCGGGTAATGCATGTTACATCTACAAGCTGGGTTGAATTGGCGGTATTCAAGCTGGCGGGATATTGTTGTGTTGTGGTTTGAGAGTTGGGAAAGGTCTCGAGGAGAGATGTTTCCCCTCAGGCTACAGTCCGGCTTTTCATAGGCTTTCTGGACGGTTACATCACGAGAGATCAGAACGAGCCGGACGGACAGTTTTTACACACAGACGAGGAAATGAGTGTTGAGAATACGCCCTCTGATTCGATTCTTTTCCCGCTATGCTCAGGCCTATGTAGACACCATACCATCGAGTCACCGGTTTATTATAGGTGAACACAGAATATATTGAGGCATATGGCCGGCTACTTTGCCGAGGAAGATATGGATATTTGCTCAGTAGAGGCTTTTGCTAAGACTATGGAGGCCTCGGACAACGGCAACGAGGATAGCGAGACGAACAAGTCAGAGCACGCCGCGGCAGGGTCGAATGGTGAGGGTCGGAGGGCCTAGGCCACACCGGTTGTCGAGATAGGCCACCTAGACCCGCCTCCATCAAACGGCCAGAGGGGTAGATTCGATTGTCGAGGAAAGTTAGAGTCCGGCGAAAGTTCTCGAGCAGTTGATTCACCCCCTTGAGGGGAGAAACGGAAGCGAGTAGGTATACACCATCACTTGGCCCTATTTAACGTAGCGCCACTCTGGAGCTTGCGAAATGGCTCCACGGTGTTATATATGTGGACGGGAGGGTCTTGTGATGAGAGATTGTCCAACAAGGGTCGGGGTGGCCAAGGGATAGACAAGACGAGGGCATCGACGGGTTCGCGAGCTCCGAGTAGCCCCGGCCAAAGCGCGGCCCTCAGTTTTAGCGAGGCGGGCGAGGTAGATGAGGGGCCTCTAGTTGAGGTACGGGCAGCCGTACCTATGCATTACTAGGGAGACGAGGGATTCATAGGTGTCTCCGGGGATGTTATCAGCAGTATGATGACTATTTTCTCTCACCTGCAACATGTATTAATCGGTCAGGGATCTACCTTGTGCTATGTTACCCCATTAGTGGCTCGAAAGTTTAGTATTGTCTTGCAGAATTTCTTCGGCAAATCTTTTCAGTATCTACACCGGAAGTCGGTGAATCCTATCATATCCGAGAAGGGTTTATCGATGGTGTACGGTAGGGGTTGCTAGCCATCAGACCCGTGAGATTTGGTAGGAATTAGAAATGGTTGATTTTGATGCCATTATGTGTATGGATTGGTTAGCTCCATGCTATGCCAATGTAGAATGCTAGACTAAGGCGGTTCGATTCCACTTTCCGGGGAGGCGTGCGAGTGGAAGGGAAGTATAGCTACGCCAAGGTAGGTTTATTTCCTATCTTGGGCGAGAAAGTTGATAGCGAGGGTGCATTTACCACATTGTCGAGTTCGGGATGTTGGGTAGATCCTTTGACTCTCCAGTCTATACCGGTGGTAGATTAATTAGATGTATTTCCAAATAGATTTTGGTATTCCCCCGAAAAGGAAATAGACTTTGCAATTGATTTATTAAGACTCAGCCCATATCAATTCCCCCTTATCGCATGGCTCTGCTGAACTCACGGGGAACTAAGGAGCGGTTAAGAAAGATTTATTAGATAAGGGCTTTATCAGGCCAAGTACTTAACCTTGGGGTGCGCCGGTTACATTTGTAAAGAAGGATGGCTCCCTCGTATGTGTGTATAGACTATCGGCGAGCCCGAATAAAGTCACGATCAAGAATAAGTATCGCTTCCCAGGGATAGATGATTTGTTTGATCGATTCTGAGGAGCTAGATATTTCTCCAAAATTCACTTAAGAGTCTAAAATATCATCGAGTTCGGGTTCGTGAAGGACATTCAAAAGCGCCTTCAGGACCAGATACGCCCATTTTGAATTCTTAGTCATGTCCTTTGGGGCGACAGTGCTCTGCGTGTTATGGACACGATGAAGCAGTAATTTGGACCATACCTGGACACATTCGTGATAGTATTTATTGAGCTCAATGCAGTGTATTCTCGCTCGAGCGGACCACAGGCCATTTGCGGAGCCAGTGCTCGAGATTCTCGAGACCATCGGCTATATGCCAAGTTCTCTAAATGTGAATTTTAGGTTTGGTCGGTAACCTTTTGGGTGCATATCATGTTGGATGCTAGTATACGGGTACATACGAAGTAAAAGTTAAAACAAGGCCCGGACCTACCACTCCGTAGGAGTGTGTTGTAGTTTCACAGGATTAGCCGAGTACTACGAAGGTTTTTTGAAGGATTTTCACCCTTCGCGGCACCTCGGCTAAGCGCGCAGGAAAGCTGACAAAATTTTAGTGGTATTTGAGAGCATGTGGCAGATCTTCTCCCTCAGAGTTCATTTGCTATTCTCAGATTGCTTCTCTCACTGTTATGTGGGGATTCAACAAGGAATTCTCTCACCCTTATGCCCCAAAAATTACCTTAAGAAACCTTCTCTATATGGCATGAGTTAGGGTTTTCAAACAAGTTATATGTTCGAGTTAATTAAGTATATTTTTGCAGAATTTCTATAATTCTAGCATGTGATTTTGATATTCTTGATCGGAATGACATAGTACGACTAATAGACCTAGTTGTGCCATATTCTTTTGGATTGAGTTTTGCATGATTTAAAAAGCTAGTTTTAAATCGTGCGTTCTGAACTATTATCGACGATAAATTTTTAGTATGAATGTTTTGATTAAAATTAGTTTTTTCAGATATGAATGTATACTTATTATTCATTCAAAAATGTAAAGTGATTAGTTTGGCCCTTTTATCAGTATATGTTTAAATTGATTACCTTTAGTTATCGAGTCCCTTAGGCTCAAAGAAAATTTCGAGATAAGTTGTTGCAGCCCAGCCTTAGGACATCGGTCTGAAAGCGTCCTCCCGATTAAATATAACTAGAATTCCGGTTTGGAGTAGTACTTAACATCGAGCGGACCGGGGTTCGAGCGTTCTCGAGATTCAATTACATGCCACCATAGGTTATTAGCAGAATAGGCTCCAGCAGTGATCACACAACTCAGCCTTATACACGACAAGGTACAATAGGCTCTTTTCGATGGGGTGTATACAACAAACTCCACATTTAACTCATGTGGTTATATGTCTATTAATAGGCTCTCTCCTGATACGATTCAGTCTTAGATCTTAGAATATGTTTATAACCTTATATCAAGTTACCAGTTTTTATTAGTCTCGGATTCCGGTTTATACGTAGCATGTATAATTTCAGTCGGTGTCATTTCATATTATTCGACGTGTTTATTTATAACATTCTTTTAGCATGATTATGTTTAACATTCATGACCTCACTCAATACATTCTAAGTACTAATCGCATATTTTCACGTGCTGTATTTTTATGATATAGGCTCGGGTACTAGCTGCGGTGCGGTTAGTTTCTCCCAGCCAATTCTGACAAAGTTCCATTGTGAATCCTCATATTCCAGGGTTGGAGTTTTTTTCTTGAGAACTTGTTATTTTAGTTTTATCTTCCAAACATTACGGTTAATGAGGTCTATCCGGCAACTCGCAGTTCTTTTAGAAGGTTTTCAGAGTGTATATTTTATTTTCAGTTTGAGTCTTAGTGTTTGAGCTAATATCAATAGCTTATTAGATGCTCTTTATTTATTCGGTATTTGGTTATTATTTTAATTAGTTTTTCTTAATAGTTTTTTATAGTAAATTAGTTATTATCAAGGTACTCCATGTCATGAGTTTGCTTGGGGTCACTTGTGATCCTAGTGTAGTGTCGTGTCAAGGTGTAGAATCGGGTCATGACAAACTTGGTATTAGAGCCATGTTTAGAGTTCCTAGGATGTTTGAAAGTTTGCCTCGGAAGATTCACATTTCATGGAGTGTGAAGCACGCCACACTTATGAGGGGGAGGCTACAAGGAATTCTTAGGAAAAATTCCCTTTCTTTATGACTCTTATCATGCTTAGTGTTGAATCTCTTAAATGTCCTCTTAACTCATGGCCTACTTTTTTCAGTTGACATTTCCTCCAAAAAGAGAAACGGAAGGAGGAATGGTAATGCTAATCGGCCAACACCACTAGCTCCGGTAGTCCCTCGGGATGATTGGGTGTCACATGCGAGTTGCGGGCTTCTGTAAAATGTTTTCTGACGATGACGATCGGGTCATGCCAGTTGTACTAGTCAAATACTAATGGGTACACACTTGATTTGAGAGATTTTAGGGATTTTATTAGGATGAATCCCGAGAATTTCATGGGTGTAAGGTAGATAAGGATCCACAGGAGTTCATTGACAAGGTGCATAGATCACCCAAATCATGTGTGTTACATCTATAAGTACGAGATTTGGCGGCTTATCGAGTTAAAGTGGCTCGAATATGGTATAAGTAGTGGAAAGAGGAAGGCAAAAAATGAATTGTAGGCCGGTGGAGTGGGACGAGTTTATAACTACATTCTGGAGCAATTCTTTCCGGGGATTGGGGAAGCTAACAGTGCTGAGTTTGTGAACTTGAGGCAGAGCGGCGGACCCGTATGAGTCTTGGATTAAAATTCACCCAACTATCGAAGTATTCTCCAAAAATGGTTTCAAGCAGGGCTCATATGCTCAAGTTCATGGGCAGTCTCAGTTTGGTAGTCAAGGGTGTGGGATTGCCATGCTTATCATTGAAATATACATCTCCGAGACTTATTATCCACGCCTGGCCAGATCGAGGCGCAGAAATTGAAGGAGATAGAGAGAGAGTAAATGGGCACAAGCAATTAAGTTTGAGTATTCTCAACGAGTTTGCAGGAGATAGTAGTCGCTCCGCAGTAGAGACCTCCATCACCCTCATCAGCCGGTGCTCCTTCTTTAGGGCCCCTCCTTAGCAGATTGGAAGGGTGGAGCATCGGGCTCCCGTCCACGGTCATGTCTCGTGATTGCACTTTTCAGTGTAGCGTCTAAGTAAGGAAACAATTATCCAGGTGAGTGTTGTCTGGAAAAAGAGGGTTGTTTTGGTTATGGCCAATAGGTGTAGGTTGAGAGTTTGCCGTCGGCGGATGGGGGAAGGCCCGATCCACCATATCGGCGGCTCCGCCCAAGTTGCTTGGCTCGGTAGGATACCACCTTTGGTATGGGTGATGATCGGTTCACGAGAACCTCTTCTATCTTGGTATCCTCCGGGTTAGTACCGGGAGAACTCACCGCGTAGTCACACGGAATGTTATGTCTCTTTCGAATAGATATGTATGCTTTACGGACCCAAAAGCCACAATTTATTTCATGGCTCATTACATTTCCATATAGTTTGATATTAGTCAAAAATTTTCTCAAAGTCATTTTCAAACTCTACACGTTGGTGAGTAAGTTAGAGCAAATTGGGTGTACAAAAATTATCCGTGCTTGATGTTGCATAAGTCACCTAGATTGATCTAGTAAAGTTAGATATGAGTAGAGCTTTGACCTTATTCTTGTAATGGGTTTGGTTACATTCGTTCTATGCCTCGGTTATTTAGAATCATAGTTGTTAAATTCCATTTCCTAATGAACCGGTTCTAGAATGAGAGGTAGTACTTCAACACCTAAGGAGTCGGTTCATCTCATACCTTAAGGCTAAGAAAAAGATCTCTAAGAGTGCATTATCATTTAGTTGGGGTTAAGAATTCTAGTTCCAAAACCCTAACACTTCGGTCGGTTCTAGTTGTCGGTGAATTTCCAGAGACATGTTTCAGAACATCTTTCAGAAGTCCCTCACGGCGGGAAATAGACTCCAGCATAGACCTTCTCCCTAATACCAAACCTATCTCTATTCCTCCTTGCATAATGGCTTTGGATTGAGCTTAAGGAGTTGAAGGAACGGTTGAAAGACCTATTAGACAAAGGCTTCAGTGGAACTTAGGCATCTCTCAGTAAGAGTGCCCTAGTCTTATACGTGGGAAGAAAGATAGTACCTTGAGAATATGCATCGACTACCATGAATTTAGATGGGTCATAGTCAACAACAAGTATCCTCTACCCAAAATTAATGACTTATTCAATCAACTTCAAGGATTTAGGTTTTTCAAAGGTAGCTCTTAAATCGGACACACTGACTCGAAGTTAGAGAATGTGATATTTCAAAAATAGCTTTCGGAGCTCGAGTATGGTCACTCTGAGTTTTTATGTCTTTTGGACTAAACAATTCTCCTGAAGCTTTTGTGGATCGATAGGGTATTCAATCGTACCCAGACATGTTTGTATTGTCTTTATAGAATGATACGGTTTACTCCGGCAAAAAGAGGAGGAACACGTAGATACTTTGAGGATAGTGTTACGGGGAGCCCTTGGGACCACCCCGATTATTATGAAATTTAACAAGTGTGAAGTCTAGAAAAATTAGTTGCATTCCTTGGTCATGTGATTAGCCCCGGTGAAGAGTATTCGAGTGGATCCTCAAAGATAGTAGCGATCGAGAATTTGCCACTGAACCTTCTCTTGTAAAGACATATATTGGACTAATTGGTTATTACAAATTGTTTCTAGAAGAGGTTCACCTCTATTTCCTCTCTTTTGAGCAGACTAACTCAAAGAAGGTGGCTTCGATAGTATGATGCATGAGAAGAACTTTCAAGAGTTGAAGACTCGACTCACTACAACCCCGGTTGTCCGCTGAAAAGGTTGAGACGGGTTCGTGATTTTTATTTTGATGCCTTTAGGGATTTGGCCTTGGTTATTTTCTGATGCAACATGGTAAAGTCATAGCTTACGCTTCTAAACAACTCAAAGTTCATGAGAAGAACTCTTTTACTCATGATCTTGGTGGCGGCAAATGTATTATTTTAATTGAATATTTGGAGGTACTACCTTTATGGAGTTCATATGGATGTTTTTGCTGACCACGAGCCTCTTTTGTATGTGTTCGGTCGAGAAGGACTTGAATGCATGAGAAGAATGATGATTAGGTGCTAAAAGACTATGATATCGGTGTGTGTGGTATCACCGGGCAAGACGATAAAATTAGGTGATTTCCTCATTAGAATGTCTATGGGAGTGTTTCTCATGTAGAGGATGATAAAAAGGATTTGACAAATGATATTCATAGGCGAAAGGCGCGGTTAGGGTCCAATTGGTTGATTCGGGAAAAAGTGATTTATAGTCCATAGTGGGTGAGAATCCTCCTCGGTGATGGAGAGTTAACCTTGAAAGCGGGATGAAGACTGATCCTACTCAAGTTGAAGGAAGCAATCTTAAGGAAAGAGGTGAAGCATTCTCCAAAGGGGAGATAGTGTGATCCATTCCTAAGGCAAGTTATGTGTTCCCAATGTAGTGGTTTGAGATTGGCTGAATACTAATGGAAGCTCATAACACTAGAATTACTCTATTCACCTAGGTGCCACCAAAGATGAGGCAGATTATCCTAGGAAATCAACTAGTGGAATGGCATAAAGAAGGACATTGAAGATATTTATGGCCAAGTTTCCAAATTGCCAACAAGTCAAGGTTGAAAATTATAGATCAAGGATATGACTCAGGATATTAGTATTCCCACTTGGAAGAAGTGAACATGGATTTCATTATAGGTTTACCTTGTACGCACTAATAGCATGACCCAATTTGGGTGGTTGTGGCCAGGATGACTAAGTCGGTATATTTTCAGTTCCTTGTCGATCATTTAGGTTAAGGGGACTAAATTCACCTCACACTTTGGGAAGTCATTTCATAAAGTACTTGGTACTCGGAGTCAAGCTCGGCGCAACTTTTCACCCACGGACGAGATGGCTAGGATGATCGGACCATTCAAACTCTAGAGAATATGTTAGGGGCTTATGTGATCGATTTAAAGGAGTAGTTGTCGTTGTATGAAAACTCGATGAGAGGTAGGTGATCATCCCAACTACCATTGAAATTGATCACGCGATCCCCTCAACATATCCTCATGATGCAGTCGTCCATTTGCTTTGTCCATCTGCTCTGTAGGTGAAAAGCTATGCTTGAGCTTGATGATCTTGGGCAGAAATTATATGCCCAAGTGATACTTTCAGGAAATGTACATTTCGTCTTGTTTATCTATCGTTATTTGTGTATTTTCATGTAATTTGTAGCTAAATGTGAATTTATACTAACCAACATGATTAGCATTGTTTTGCGGGAAAAATGTAATTTTGGCAAGCTAAGATGCATGTTGGGAGAATCGAGGGGAATGAACTCGGAGACGAGAGCATTGGAAAAGGCCAAGAGACGGGAATTAAGGGGCTCAAGCGATGGGCCGTGTCCATATTGCCATCACGGATGCGATGCATAGGATGATTTAAAATTAGCAAAAGTTCTAGTGAAGGTAGTGTTAGTTCAGGTGGCACGTTGGACACAATCACGGAACATGGAATTCCGATGAAGGTGCGCGTTGGAGCCGTGGCCGGTGGTGTGTCCGCGTTACCCACTTGTAGAGTGGGCAGGTGGGCTTAATACTGGAAGCCCAGGATTCTAGTAAGGGTCCGCGTTCATGCGGTGTCACGAGAGGAAGTGCTCCGCGATGCACTTTCTAGTGACACGTTTCTTATTCAGGAAAAATTCCCACCGGTATAAATAGAACACTTAGGTTCATTTTTAATTATTGACTTGGTTGAGCAAGAACGTGGGTTACGGGCGATTGAGGTGAAAATCCTAGGGTTCTTCTCTATCTCTTTCTCCTTTGTTTCAATTGTTTGTATGATTTACACTCATTTGATGATGTTTAATCCCACGAATGAGTGGCTAAATTCACTTCTTGTGAGGTTAAGAACATTTGTAGTGAAATGTAATTATTGATCATTTTGGTTATTCATCTTTTACGCCGCCAGTTGTTCTATTAATTCTTGTTCTTCTTTGCATTAATGTGTGGCCAATGTTAATGTATATCTAAAAAGTTCGGTTTCACTCGAGAGAGAAAGAAATTGGAAAGTTGTGAATTGATAGGATATGATCTTTTACTTAGTTTGGGAAAATTGAGAATTTGATTTACCTTCGGGATAGAAATATGCACGAAAGTCGTATTAGTCATCTACGGAATTGGTTTTGTATGGCTTGAACATGATATTTATTTTTATCTAGAAATGTAGGTGGAAGGTTCATGATTCTTAAGTTGGGTTAAATACTAATCCATAGGCAATAATTCTTGACTAGCAATCGAAGGAAGGATTAATCAAATTGCTTATCGATAAATTATTTCTCTACATGTTTGTTTTAGCCTCGGCATGCTCATAACTATGTAGTTAGGACTCAAATTGTATATTCGTTTTGATTTA
Organism: Datura stramonium; assembly: GCA_018107945.1. NCBI lineage: Eukaryota > Viridiplantae > Streptophyta > Magnoliopsida > Solanales > Solanaceae > Datura > Datura stramonium. Next base: position 68,396 of record JACEIK010003532.1, on the reverse strand, counting down.
GTATAAATTAGGAAACAAAATCTCAAAATTTTCATTACCTTTACATTATGCATTTTAGAGTTAAAGTTTATTGACATTTGATTAGATTGTTACCTTGGTCCGGTCAGTGGGATCGATACTTGGCTTACTTGAGCCATTTTACTACTTGTTCGACCCCGTGCACTTGCGTGTAATCATCTAGGCCAGCCCGAACAAGTTTTTGGCTGGCTGTTGCGGGGACTGACAATTAGTAAAATTGTTTTCTTAAGTGTTAGTTTACAATTTCTATATTAGTGTTGACAACTTTGGTCTTAGCACATCTTTTGCAGATATTAAATTACATTGAACAACGGCAAGGGCAAGAATTTGGTGGATTCGTACTTAGGTAGAAAAGACAATTCCATCGTCAAGGAAGCTCTTGAGAAAGGGTGCGGTTGCTCGGACAATCCACGGAGCAACCACGGGGAATCCACCACTTGTAAGGCAGTGTTAGTGCGAAATGGTAGGTTCTGAAGTGCGGCAATCTCACATGCTAACAATGTCACATCTAGAATTAGCAAGCTGAGGCCGAGGAGGGAGGTTAGAGGCTTAAACGAATATGGTGCAATTGCTTTGCAATGGGGTTCACGAGTCTCCCTCACGAGGATCCACAACAATATGCTCCAAACCTTTTTGGAGATAAGTGAACTTACACATCCGTGAGTGTCATCAATTACGTCGAGGCTTACATTGTTCCCATTTTCACTTTTGGGGGAAGCTAAAAGGTGGTTGAAAGTTGAGCCACCTAATTCCATCACCACTTGGGATGATCTTGCACGGAAATTCTTGATACGGTTCTTTCCACAGGTAGAAATAGCAAGACTTAGAAGTCAAATTCTATGTTTTAAACAAAAGGGAGGGGAATGCTAAGCTTTGGAAAGATTCAAATCAATGTTGGGATTGTCCTCATCATCAACCAATCAAATGATGTGCTGGTGCATACTTTCATAGAGGTTTGGAACCCCACATAAAAATCTTGCTAGACTCGGCGAGTGGGGGACAAGCATTAGAAAAGACTTATGATGAAATTTGTACACTTTGTTGAATCGTATTTCGCAGGGAAATCAGGAGTGGAATGCGGACTCTTCAAGAGGAGGAACAAGGAAAGTAGTTTGGAGTCTTAGAAGTGGATGGTTTACAGCTATCGCTGCACGGTTAGTTGCGTTGCGAGAGTCGGCTCAACACCCACTTGACAATATGAGCTTGAGTCGAGTCTCAAGCCCCGGTGAATGCGGTGCAACGAATTTGGTGTAAGTGTGCGGCGGTAATGAACACTCGGGCAGAGTGTTGTGGGCGAATCTACGGTCGGTGAACTTTGTTGGTAATGTGCAGAGAAAAACCACCAACGGTATGGCAACAACTACAACTCCAGTTTGGAGGAGTCACCGAATTTCTCTTGGGAGTATAACATCCATCAAAGAGAGGGCGGTTCGAGTCGGGAGGCGCGAGAATCAAGGAGAGGGACGGGAGCATCGATCGCGATCACAGAAGCAACGATACCTCCTCCACCACCATCACCCGGCATTTGAGAAATGTTCAAGACAATGATAGCTAACCAAGCTCAATTGCGGGCTGACTATAGCCAGAGTGGCGTAGATGTGAAGAACAATTAGTTAGCTACTAAGGCTTCTTCAGGTATCGGTTTGGGCAACTAGCTTGAGCCCAAAACACCGAGGGTTGAGAGGAGGACTTTCGAGTGACAGCGATCCCAACCCCAAGCAAGTGAATGCGGTGACCACAAGAGGAGTGGTTTACAACAGGAGGTGGGCAGGAAAGACCACCTCGGTAGTCGGGAAGCGACGAGAGAATGAGAGGGAGCACGAGTGATGAGAGGAAGAAGAAGGAAGGCCCGGGCAGGAAAGACCACCACCAGTTCCCTTAAAGATTAAGAAACACAAGGAGGAAGCGTGTTTCAAAAAGTTCATAAGGAGTGCTTAAACGAGTACACATTAATTTACCTCTTGTTGATGTTTTGCAGGGAGTGCCGAAGTGCGCAAAGTACATCAAGGACATCGTGGCGAACAAACGGAGTTGGCGGCGGGCCAGCTCACACGGTGGCTCTTACGGAGGAGTGCACCTTCCGGATACAAAAACGGGTTGCCCCTGGCTCAAAGACCTGGTATCTTTTACAGTCGGATTACAATCGGGCGAGTATTCGAGCTCGCGGATTATGTGATTTGGGAGCGAGCATTAACTTGATGCCGACGCTGGTCTTCAAGAAGTTAGGCTAGCGTCCTAGACCAACAACGGTGATCTTGCAACTAGCGAATCGTTCTTTGGCCGAGATCGGATGGCATTGTGGAGCACGTGTTGGTGCAAGTGGGCTCCCTTATCTTCTCATTGGAATTTCGTCGTCTTTGGATTTTGGCTAGGATGCGAAAGTCCCGACATTTTGGGACGTCCTTTCTTAGTGACCAGGAAAGCGCTAATTGATGTAGGCTGCGGGCGGCTAACTATGCGGGCGCACGACAAGGTGGAGGTATTTGATGTGTATAAGGCCACAAAGCTTCGGCCGTGTATGAGGAACTCTCGGTGATCAAACGGATATTGCTCAGAGTGTTGATTCTGAGCCATTAGAAAACCACAGTGAAGGACCCCCAAAGCTGGAGTTGTGGCAAACGAGATCGAGATGCCACGGTCGCAAGTGATGGGCATCGGTGTAAGCATGATATGGGTGGGGGCGTTGTTCAGAAAAAAACGTCTGTCACCCTATAGGCGATGAGCTTAAATGACGTCGGCGTGATGGTAAACCGGGCGGCACTTGCAGGCAACCCATGAATTTTTGTATTTGATAAAGTAGAAGTAGTCGATTAGTTAAAAGAAAGAAAAAAAGAAAAAAATAGAAAAAAATATAATATAAAAATGTAAATAAGCACAAAAAATTGTGTTTGTGTTTGTAACATTGGAATTCTAACCAATTTCTTGTTGTGAGATCAATTTCGGAGTTGAACGGAGGGCAAAAATGCGAAAAGAATCACAAAGGAAAAATCGAGTAGAGAAAAAATAAAAGGTGGCAAAACGGTAGGCACGCGATGGCTCCGTGTCACGGAGGAGGAGCCTCAGCGTTACCCTCCCAGTGACACGCGTTGAGTGTAATTCCACGAATTTTCAAAATTCGAACACCCTGTTGGCTCAGTGTCACGGAGGGTGCTCCGCGTTACCCTCCCGTGACACGTTGAAAGGCTGATGCAACGTCGGGTCACAGAATCGCAGGGTGACTGTATGAACCCACTTTTTAACCCTAGATTTCCTCTTTTTTTCCCCATTCCTTCTCCCCTCCACAACAAACACCCTAAAATCCCTCCTTCCTCAACGTGACACGGACCTAGGCATGAGTTTTCTTCAAGCTGTTCTTCATTTCATCAAATTTAAGGTATGTTCTTGGGCTTCGGCCTCAACTTTTGCTAAATTTTCCAATTTTGAGCATGTGAGGTGGTAAACCTTTCCCCTAAGTATAAATTGAGATTGAATTCATTTAAGTTATTGTTCGTGACGTTCGTGAAGTATCAGCGTGATTGTATGAACTCGATAAATACATGCTTGATCAAATTTTTGTGAAATTGTAGCTAGGGTTAGAATTTGAATATGAAGAAGTTAAATTGAGTTTGAAATGTGAAATTTTTTTGGGTTGTGCATGTTGGGTGAGGTAAATTGTGTTGTACTTAATGTGAATATGCTAAAGACACGATGGATTTTCGGGAGTATGAAATTGTTGAAATTGTATAGAAATTGGTGAATTGCATAGGTTTGGTTGATAGAGATTTTCGCTAGAACACTGTGTGAGGAAATGGTATCGATGGTGATATTGTGATTAGTTGTACGTGATGCGAGTAGTACATAGAATTTACACCATTGAATTGATAGATCACGAAGCATTTTGTTTTTTGTAAATTTGAAAAAGAGGATTGTCTTCTTGTATGTTGTAAATGTGGCTAAAGGCTAAGTGTGGAGTGGCTTTAATGGCCAACCTTAGTCGATGCTAATTTTGATTTGACTAACATTGGGAATGTCTGCTTGGTTTGACAGGAACAATGGCGAGTAGGCAAGACAAAGGTAGCATCTACATCGGGCGCCAGAGAGAAAAGGATCGGGCCAGGAGCGAGCGAGTCAGCCTGGCCCGGTTCACGCGGCCAACGCGGGTATCACGGGCCGATGGGTAGCGACGAAGGGAAGAGGTGGTACACGAAACATAAGGAGAACAAATACTTCCACAGGAGCATATTGCAAGGGAGGCAGGTGGCACAGAATTCCCAGAATCGTACCCAAGGATTGATGTTCTTGAATTTGAACTTCATCTTTGAAGATCCCAGGAATGCAATCTCCATTTGATTAGGAGTTCTGTGTGGCCCGGAACCAGCAACTCGCAGTCTTACCGTCCAAGATAAGGGAAAATTGTCTTTTGAGCCCCACCACCTTAATGCCATTTGGGGGCGCGGGACCACGAGATGCCCGTAGCCACTCCGTGGTGAACATCGCTCCACCATATGCGGACCTCAGGCGCACTCTGGCCAGGCAGTTCTACAACACGTTGGAGCGAGGCATAAGGAGAGGGGCTGCCTTCGAGACCTTTGCCCTACTCACAAATGAGCAGGGGAAGCCGGGATTTGGCTTAAGATAGTGTCATTCTACTGATTAAGGGGTGCACATGACAAATGTCACCCAGGGGATCGTGTATGCTTAGTGTATGCCTTGATGAAAGAATTTGAAATCATGTTGGGGCGGTGATCATATCCGCCATGAACAGAGCCCGTTTGCATCAAGAGACGCAGTGCGGAGTTTTTGTGGCTTGCGACCACGCTCCTGCGGGGCACAGATGATAGGGAAGAGGCCACCTGGACTACATCCGCGAGATGGATAGGCGTGATGTGGACATCCACAGACCAAGGCACCCGACACCACTCACGGGCCGGTTCTCACACTAGCCGAGCAACATGCTCGGGATGATCGATACAGGCCCGCATGTTCGGGATGCGAGATGCTCCCGATTGCGCGCATAGGCGGGGGAGGCGGCAACGAGAGGATGCGTGGCGGCTCGACTTAGACTACCCCCTTCGGCGAACGCTGGTTAGGGCTCTATGTTGAGTGGGGCCGGCTTTATGGGCTTTGTGGATGACGATGTCCCCACTGGAGAGTAGGAGACACGTCGTGAGGACTCACAGATGTTGATTTGGATGAGGACGGCAGGGCGATTCATGCATGGGAGATGAGGCAGGCTGACGAAGAGTTGAATACTTCGATTGATCGGGGAGTTTCACCACCCACTTTGTGCTATGCTAAATTTATGATTCTTGGGGCCGGTGTTCGGTTTTAAGGTGTGGGGTGGGGCAGTTAGGTCTTTGAGGTTGTTGTTTTGTTGTTATTGATATTTATGTTGTTGTTGTGCATGAAAAAAAATTGTGACCATTGTGATTTTTGTGTTTTTATGTTTGGTATTGTAATTAATGTGAAGTTGTTGTCTTGTTTGTTGATTTGTTATTTGTTTGTGTAAATATTTGTAAATATTTTTTGGCTTATAGTATCGATATTTTAAAAAAATTCGTTGAATTATTTTATGATTGGGTTTCTCGGCATTTATTTTCGGTGGCACTCACGAGAATAGTCCAGTGAACAGTAAATAAATAGTGACGTTCCCTATGATGGATGGATGAAGGCCGAGTCTTAAGGAAATGTAGTCGATAGGAGTAGTTTTTTTCATTTATTTTTCTTTGTTTGTTTGTATCCCAATCGTGTCGCTACTTTACGGTGCAGTTATTGCGTGTTGTACATGATATTTAGAATGCAAAGGTGATTAGTATGGAAGCATGCAACTTTGTAAATATGTTGAGATACCTAGGCCATGAGTTCGATTCGGTGTGATTAGAGCTTAATGTTTGAATTCTTGTAATTAGCTGATTGAAGAGTACGTGAATATGTCTTGAGTGAGCATGTGCAATGATGAGTGTGTAGTCAGGTTTCGATTATTCCATGCTATTGTGGTGTCTATAACTTGCACGGTGTGTGTGCGAAATGAACTGAAGGGTGTAGTGTAGGAAAGGATGTAGGCGTTTCTTTGACTTAACAGTTTTTTCATTATCATACCCACCTTGAATGTACATCCTAGTTAGCCCAATTAAGCCTTTGCTTTATTTTTCTTTCGTCGAAAAGGTACAAGCTGAGCTTAACCCCTTCTTTTCATTATCCGTGAATTTAATCCAAAACTCTGTAGCGCTCAAGAAAAAATAAATTTTTCCCACGGTGTCACGGAGTGAGAATGGTGAAAGAAAGAAAAAGCTAAAGTGGGGAAAGAAAAGAAAAGGGTTGAGGATTGCACTTCTTGTAAATTAAATAAAATCAAGATGTATAACTAGTCTTTGTTGTTTAGTTAAGTGTGGCAAGAAATGGGGACAAAAAAAATAAAAGAAAGACTTCCAAGAATGGGAGGATGAAGGAAGAAAAGAATGCCCATAATGTTGATGGGATGTGACAAGCGCTTAAGGATGCTAGTTGCTATTATTGGACCCAGCCCGGTATTTACTAGTTAAGCCTCTTTTACATTACAACCCATTAGTCTACGTGATCTTACATCACGCGTCCTTATATTAGTGGAGTAATACACTAGAGGCAAGCCTATGGTTCATGACATGATATGCATGTGAAAATTCTTACAGGAGAGACGAAATCGTGTTTATATGCCCTACATATGTATTTTTGAGTTCATATGATTGAAAAGGAAATTCTCTTGTGTTGTGAGGGCATGCTTGATGAGAGAGATTTAATTTCGTGTCGGATATCTTGATGTTTGATTTGCATGTGAGTTTGCCAAGATTCAGAATCGATTCTTGAGTCTAGGAGGTCTTGATGTGTTGAATGTCATTGTATTGATGAGACTATGCATGTTTTCTTGATGATTTGTTATAGTAAATATGTCGGTATAGCAAGTAGCTTGAATTGTCGAGCCAAAGTAACTATGTGTGGGTGTCAATTGCATGAGATGTGAGTTTATTGTTCGAGGGCCGATACAGGTTTTTTTTTGAAGTGTGGGGTAAGTGATCTTGGGAAGAATTATATGCCCAATTGATAACAAATGCATAAAAAATTAAAATAGAGAAAATAGAATATATATATATATTCTCATGTAATTTGTAGTTAAAATGTGAATTTACTAACCAACATGATTAGCGTTGTTTCTGGGGAAAAATATAATTTGGGAAGCTAAGATGCATGTTTGGAGGAAATGGGAATAAACTGGCCGAGCATTGGAAAAGGCCAAGAGGCAGGGAATTAAAGGGGCTCCGCGATGGGTAGTGTCACGTGCCATCAGGATGCAGTCTGCCGGGATGATTTAAAATTAGCAAAGTTCTAGTGAAGTCGCGTTGCCTCCGTGGCAGCACGTTGGACACAATCACTCAGAACATGGAAATTCGATGAAGTGCGTGGGCGTATACACGTTAATTTAACCCCGTGTTACCTTGCATTAAGCACGTTGGGCTTAAGGCTACAGAAGACGGTCCGGTAAGTCAGCGTTCATGCCATGAGAGGCAGTGCTCCGCGTGCACTCCGTGACACGTTGCTTGTTATTCCGGAAAAAATTCCCACCGTATAAATAGAACACTTGGTTCATTTTTAATTATTACGACTTGGTTGGCTTGAACGTGGGTTACGGGCGGTTGAGGACGAAAATCCTAGGGTTCTTCTCTATCTCTTTCTCCTTTGTTTCAATTGTTTGTATGATTTACACTCATTTGGTGATGTTGTCCACAATGAGTGGCTAGAATCCCACTGCTTGTGAGGTTAAGAACATTTGTAGTGAAATGTAATTATTGATCATTTGGTTTTCATCTTTTTCTTCATGGTTGATCTATTAATTCTTGTTCTTACTTTGCATTAATGTGAGGCCAATGTTAATGTATATCTAAAGTCGGTTTCACTCGAGAAAAGAAATTGGAAAGTTGTGAATTGATAGGATATGATCTTTTACTTAGTTTGGGAAAATTTGAGAATTGATTTCCTTCGGGATAGAAATATACTGAAAGTCGTATTAGTCAACTACTGACGAATCGGTTTTGTATGGCTTGAACATGAATTTCTTTTTATCACGAAATGTAGGTGGAAGGTTTAAGCGTTCTTAAGTTGGGTTAAATACGAGTTTTAATCCATCGGTAATAGTGCTTGACTAGCAACCAAAGGGAAGATTAATCAAATTATTATCGATAAATTATTTCTCTACATGTTCGTTTTAGCCTCGGCATGCTCATAACTATAGTTAGATCAAATGGTATATTCGTTTTAGATTTATTTCAAATTAGGAAACAAAATCTCAAAATTTTCTTTACAGCATTTATGCGGATTTTAGATTTAAAGTTTCGCCGACTTGATTAGATTGTTACCTTGGTCAGTCCTGTGGGATCGATACTTGGCTTACTTGAGCCATTTTACTTGTTCGACCACATACATAACGTGTAGTCATCTAGACCGGCGAACACTTGACTTCAGTACTGTCAATTTCTGAAATGACTTCCAAAAATGCAAGGTTAACTATGTACCTCTATATGAAACAATGGACAAAGGAACTCCATACAATGCTGTCTAATTCCTAGATATACGGTCTAGCATAATCCTCTCTGCTGAATTTGTAGTCTTAACTAGTAGGGAAATGTGTTGACTTAGTAAATCCGGAGTCTACGACCACCCAAATTGAGTCATCTTTATCAATAAGTATGAGGTAGGCCTTTGATAAAGTCCATATTCACTTCTTACCACTTCCCAAGTAGAATACTAACATCTGAGTCATACCCCCGAGGTATGTTTGTTGTTCAACCTTGACTTGCTTTGTCAATTTGGAAACCACCATACAAATTACGCAATGTCCTTCTTAGATTTGCCATTCCACATTAGATTTTGGTAGATCATGGTACATCTTGGTGGCACACAGTGGATAGAATACTAAGAGATGTGTGCTTCCATTAACACCCACTACCTCAAATCATCTACATCTGGAACACCTACCTTGGTAATGGAGCACACAATCTCCCTCTTTGGCGAACTCTTCCACCTCTTTTCATAGGATTGCTTCTTTCAATTTGAGCAAATTGGTTCTTCATCACGGTTGACATAAACTCCACAACCAGGGAGGATTTTGACCTACTCTAGATTACAACTCCACCTTCTTGGGTCAACCAACTAGACCCCTTAGGCAGGCCAATCTTTGGATATCCTTCTTAGGTTCCTTTTTACTATCTTCGGCGCCCAGAGAACACTTCCCATAGACATCCAGTTGAGGGAATCATCCACCATTGGCCTTGCCTGGAAGTGATAAAGCACACTCATGTCATAATCCTTCAATAATTCTAGACATTTTCTCGCTGATGATTCAAAATCCGTCGGCGGAACATATCTTGTGGACTCTTTGTGATCGATGAGATATCCACATGAACTCCATATAGATAATGTCTCCAAATCTTGATACCAGAAACACCTACGCGCAATTCAAGATCATAGATAGAGGATAGTTTTCTAATGAACCTTGAGCTATTTGGAGGCGTAAGTTATGACCTTGCCATGCTCCATCGAACAAGCGAGTTCAACTCTAGAGGCATCACAATAGATCACAAACTGATAAACCCTTCTATTATTTTAAAAACTAGGGGCTTTAGTAGAGTTTTCAACTCCTGAAAACTCTTCTCACATTCATCAAACTATTGAAACTTCACCTTTTTCTAAGTTAGTTTGGTCAAGGGAAAACGTGTAGGAGAACCCTTCAACAAACGCGTGCAACGATACTTTGCTAGACCCGAAACTCCTTATACGATGGAGAAGTGGATCATTTCCGAGTCCTTAGTCGCTAACCTACGAGAATCCTCTTGAATACATTCTCTGGGAACCACATTACCCCGGAAAGCTGATTGATTTTGAGTATATAGCAATTTGGCCGAACAGCGATGGTCCTGATACGCAAAACTATTCTTAGATGAGTGCATGCTCTTCTATTCTAGAGTAAACCGAATGTCATCTATAAAGACAATGAAGAAACGTGTCCATGTACGACTTGAATACCTGCGTTCATCGGGTCCATAAAAAAAGATGCGGGGAGCATTGGTCAATTCGAAAAACATAAGTATGAATTTGTAGTGATCATGCGAGTTACAGAAAATTTGTTTTCAAAATGTCACATTCTTTGAACTGGGTGATGGTATCCGTCGAGATCTATCACGGAGAAATAACTATCCTTTGAAAGTGATCGAACAAGTTGTCAAATCTGGATAGAGGATACCTATTCTTGAATATTACTTTGTTCGAGTGAGTGGTAGTCGATGCACACATTTAAGTGTACGAGTCATTCTTTTGCACGATCTTGGGTTGCAAACCTTGCTCATCTAGAAAATCTTTCAAATGTTCCTTCAACTCTTTAAGCTCGAGTAGACCATCTATAAGGAGGAATAGAGATGGGCTAGGTATACGGAAGAAGGTCTATGTAAGTCTATTTCCCTCGGGAGGGACTCACGGGGAAGATCTTTGAAATAAATTAGGAAACTCATTCATGGGTAGACTTATCGGGCGTTGAGGTCTCAAAGCTGGAATATTTGACACTAACCAAGTGATAGATGCAAACCTTTGCTATTAACTTCCTTGCCTAAAGGTATGAAATAAAATGATCCTTAGGCGCTAAGTACTACCCTTCCACTCTGGAGCCAGCTCATTAGGAAATTAGAAGGCGACGACTCTGGTTCGGCGGTCGGCGAAAACATAAAAAGAATACGGCCGAGTCCATGCTTAGGATAAAGTCAAATTCAACCATGTCTAGCTCTACTAGATCAACTAAGGTAACTTTACTCAACACTAACGAGGCTTGGACAATTTTTATACACTCGACTAGCTCTAGCCCCGACTCACCAATTAGAGTAGAGATCTATAAATGGCTCTAAGAGGATTTTTGGACTTATCTACAATTGAATAGCGATGTATGGAGTCATGAAGGAAATTTTTTCTCTTGGATCTAGCAAAGCATATACATCAAAAGTGGAAAAGGCGCAACATACACCATACATTCGGTGAGTTCTCACGATCTACTTGAGAAGATAGGGCATATAACCTGTTAAGTGCTCAACACCACATGCTTGAAGCGGTGCCACTGTTGTTTGGACAACACATCGGGTGCTAATGTAGTATTTGGACCTTTTCCCATCCTGGCGACGGTCACACTCTCAATTTGTGGCCCAGTTAGCCATACCCAAAACAACCGTCTTTTCAGACGACACTCACCAAAATGATTCTTACCACATTTAGGATAATCTTTAGAACTTGCGTTCGCACTAGAAACATGACTTCACAGGACTAGGAGCCCTAATGTCCCTACCCTCTTATCCTTATGGGGCTTGGAGGACCCGAGAGAATTGGTTGAGGAGGGTGTGGAGGACTTTTACGCTGTGGGGGAGATTACACTGCGACCTCTGGCGAGTACTAAAGTGACCTATTCTGGCCCATTTACTCTTCTTCTCTATCTCCTTCAACTTTTCTACCACTATCTCTGGTTATGAATGATGAGGCCGGAGAGGTATGTATCATTGATTAACATTATGGTCTTGCATTCCTTGACTACCAAATTTGAGACTCCATTAACAAGCTTGAGCATGTGAGCCTACGACTCAACAACCATTTAAAGGCATATCTCGGCAGTTAGAGGGCTTGTTTATACTCCTCTTTACTATCATGTTGTTCTACCTCGTGTTCGTGAACTCGGCAGCCTTAGCTTCCCTCAATTCCAAAGGAAAGAAGCTATCGAGGAATGTTATAATGAATTCATCCAATTCTACCGGACTGCTCCATTCTTCCTTCCCTCCTTCCATTATTTGTGCAAATATGAGCCACCCACTGGTAGTGGCGGCCATATTAGCATTCTCTGTAGAGGTAACACCCATGATTTGGGTGATCTTCTAAATCTTGTCCACAAACTCTGTGAGTCCTCTTGTACCATAGACTGTGAAAAGCTGGGGTATTCATCCGTGTGAAGTCAAGCTGCAGGTCGTAGCTACGGACACATTAATCTTGTTGGCACAACTACCTGGCGATTGACGTGATAGGTCATTGCTATCTCGGCTTTTAATGGTGGCCCAAAATTCCATAAGGACACACAGTCGTCTTGAGGATTTACTTGAGAGTTTGGAGGCTGCCCAGGTTAACATTTTTGGTCCTCTTTTTGTTTCCACTTCTAGGAGGCATCGTTATCTAAAAATGGTAGGGCTCGAGTTAGGAGGATGTATTAGATTCTAAACTCTACGCATGAAAAGATTCATGAATAAAGGGAACTTTCCTTAAAAAACGCCTGTCAGCCTCCTCCTCATAAGTTTGGCACGCTTCACATCCATGAAAAGAAATGTATTTGACATGGCTTTCCCGGATATCCTAGGAGACTCTAAGCCGAGGCTCGATGCAAGTTTGTCATGACCGAGTTCACACCTGGACGCGGCACGATACTTAGTTCCAAGTGACTCCAAGAAAACCTTGGTAGAGCATTTACTATTGAAACTAATCGAGAGGTAACATATATGAGCGGAAGCTAATAAATGAAGTAACCAAGATGAATAAAGTAAATAAGTCCAAAAATCTAGTTGAGTGTGTAAATATTATTAAATCCTTCTAAATCATCAACTAATGAGCTCTTTTGGGACAAACCCTAACTAACTCTAATGTATGAGCTAAAAACAAACTAGAACAACGTTGGAAATGAAACTTCAAGCCTCGGCAAATAAGGACTTACCCTTTGAACTCTCACCACGATTATCATAGGAAAGATTACACTAACGATGCTAAGGCGATAACCTATGCATGTATCATGAATGTTGCTTGTAGAGGTATGCATCGGTACTTTGAATATACGGAGTAAGTGAGATATGAATTAAATACAAATATTGGAAATATATGTAAGTTGAACTAAAAGAAATCTGATAACTAGAACTACAATCATAAATACTAAAATGTCTAAAAATACGATAATACTCCCAAAGTACTAATAAGCTTGTCTGAAGGTCATAGCATATCCTAAAATTTGGCGAATTTGGCCAGGCTGGAAGGCTAATGACTATACTAGATGAGCTATACTATACTGCTCGTGGGAGATACTATAATTAATATGTAACCACGTGAGCTAGATATGAGTCGATGTATACACCACATGGAAAGCCTCTGTGCCTTGCCAAGCTACGGTGGTTGAGGTGGGTGATTGCATGCGAGGCCCATTTGGGCTAATGACCTACCGTGGCAACATAGTTCTAGGAACTGGTCTTGTTTGAACCCCGGCTAGTTCGGTGCTCGTCCCCACTCCTTAGAATTCCTAATTGTATGCAGGTGATGGCTCGAGCGGTTTCCAAAGGACTTATGTCGGGAGCTACTTATCTAGAAGTGCCCTGAGAGTCTAAAAGAATTAACAAATGAAAATGTTGGTGTTCTAAGACTTGTAAGAGCTATTTTATCTAAAGGTGTCGTAGCAGTCTAAGAACGACTAATAAGTTGATAACTTACTTTTTACTAAGTTTCTCCAGATTGAATTTAGTCAATGATTAGTGACATTTTACGTAGAATATTATGTATCTGAGTGGTGGCTGTTTGAGACTACGAGGCCCGAGAATATACCAAAGCTAATTTCCATTCATGTAAGCTGTACTAACATTCATAATTTTATAGAAATTATCCAAAAAACGAAAAATTTCCCATCGGATTCCTAAATCATGCAAGTCTCATTCAAAATCGGATTTAGAGATTAGGGCTAAAATAAATGTTGTACAAAATGAGATACCAAGAATTGATTACAACTGGTAAAATCTTGGAAAGCGTCGGGAATTATAACAAAAGGAAAATCAAAATCTTACAAACAACAAACCTAGTTTCGTTTCGCAGGAACAGATTTGTAGGATTTACATTAGAAATTTTCGGACACAAGGGTGAAAGAATTCATTGCGGAATCCCATATACACAGTAAACCCAAAGAAAATCCTTGAGAAATGCAGAGAAAGAAAAGAGCCGCTTGTTCTTGCTCTTGCACTTCTGTTGAGTTTTTAAGTGCGACTTTAAGGGAAAGGTAGAAAATGAGGAGAAAATACTCGGTTAACTCCCTAAATCCACCTCAAAAATCCAGCCCAAATGACGTAGTTTAGACATTAAAAATAACATAAAGTTATAGAAATGCCCTAGGGAAAGTATGGAAGGTGCCCTTCGGGATCAATGGGTCACACAATGATTCATTGGTACAGGCGACCACGACTCGTTAGGAGATTCACAGTCACAGAGTTTCAAATTATGTTTTTAGACTTGGCCAATGGGCCGAAAACAATGACTCATTAGATGAGAGAAGATGAGTCGTTGGTTCCGTGATCCTTTGGAGAAAAATTACTCCTTCTAGCGACTGCGTTACCTCGAAGCTTCATGTTACAACGATATTTCCCATCCAATAGTCCTTCCAAGACAATACTCACTTGGCGAGTCTTGAGTGGCACCACAACTCATCCCCAAACTCATTAAGTCCCCGAGGAGATCCCAAGTTTCTACCGGTGATGCACACATGACGGTTCACTTAACAACTCGTCGGGTCACACAACGAGTCACTCCCTGAGTCATTACGCGACTTGGTGGCTGCCTACTGATTTCTTTATTTCGGTATAGGTTTGTTCTTGAGGACCGAGGTGTTATAAACCCTACTTCAAATCATCTCGGATCACCTCAAATTATAGTATTGTCGTCCTTTGATGTAAGAACAAATCTCAATCAAAATAAAGCTCTAACTCAACCTCAATCAACAAGAGTCAATTGAAAATTTCTTCAAGTCTTCAATGATAGAATAAAATTCATTATTCAAAATTAAAGGAAAATTAGGATCAAGACTCAATAAACACTAGGAAACAAGAATATAGTGGCAAAAATAACTAATCAACAAACAAAATTTTTGAATTTTTTTTTTGAATTATCAAATCTTTTTTAACAAACATAAAAATCCCAGCCCGGATTTGTAGGAACAAAATAATCTAACTTTTTATACCAATTGATACAAGAAATGAATGATTGAAAAACTAGGCGTAATCTGAAAGGAAAAGAAATGACCCTTGCTAAATAAAAAAGACATCAATTTAACAATCCATAGGAATCTAACCTATTAGTAAAACCTCAAGGGAATTGAACTTCAAGCAACTCTTCTTTATAATCAATTCACAATCAGTCTTAGAAAGCATACGGCTCTCAAGGTGTGTAGTGGTAATGTTATTAAAGTCTACCAAATGAAATAATAAAAGCTACTATATATACTAGGCTGGAAAATGGAAGACCTAACTATTACAATTATACCTTTAATGAAATAAGGTCCTTGTTTGATTTTTTCCTTTCTTTGAATTCAAGAAATGATCATTGCAATTTAGCGCATCTTCTTCCTCTGGTGGCCACTTTGTGCTCCCACCTTCCTTTCATCCTCTCCTAAGCTATCATCCCGCAGGTACAACCCTCGGGAAGGCTCCCCTGGGAAAGGCGTTGAGGCACCACCGAGTTGTATCTCCAACCTTTATTGTAGTAGAACCCTAAAAAAATTCATATATAAAATATACCAAAAGTGAATGTGTAGTCTTTAATGTGTTTGCTTTTGGATGATCTATATCCAAATATAGAGTTATACTTTTTTTTACTTTAATAGGCGCTCAAACTTTCTTATTACGGGTAAATTGAAGAAAATTATATTAAATGATGGACTCATCCCACTCACTTTTAGACATCGGTGGTATGGTTACTGGATCATAAATATTGCTAATCTTTTTAGTTATTGACTACAAACTTGATATTTTCTTTTAATAATGCAATGATTTTTCATTTGCTTTGGGGTTATAATACAAATATCTCCAAAACTAGTTTAACCTTATTTTAGTAGTCTCGATTCACACTACATCATGTTCCATGTTTAAGTATATTTCTTGAATGTAATTTTTCAAAAAAAAAAAGCTTTCTACATCCACATTCTTTTTCAAATCACTCTTGAATTTTTCCTAGATTGTTCCACCAAAAATAAATATTGAAAAATATTTGTATAACATACGGACGGATGTGATAAAAAGCAACTAAAAACAATCAAGATAAAAAGATCAAAAATGAAAAAGAACTTCATATTAGCATGTAAAGGAAAAAACTAATATAGTAAAGTTTGTCATGATATTCTTTAGCTGCTACTCTAAATCATATGTACCAAGATATTAAATACAACAATAACATACAACAATATATTCAATGTAATCTTACGAGTGTGATTTTATAATATACTTGCATATTAATAAAATAAAAATAATATTGACATGTTAGTTTGGGAAAGTAAAATACCTTTATTATATATTTGGTGTACCACAAATATAATGCTTTTAAATAGGTGTTGCATCAAAATGCATACACACGCGTATATGGTCAACAAGTAATATTGGAGGTTAGTCCTAGTATCAATCCCATAGGAACTTCTCAAAGAGTTTAGCTAACATGAACTAATATTAAACTATTTAGGAAGGGGAAAAACAGTTCTCGGAGGAATGTTGTATTACTAACTATTTTGTGAAAGCAAATGATCTATAAACTAAAACAATAGATTGTTTTTGTTCAAATCGAGATAAAAGATCTGGGTTTGCGGAGTGGGTTGACAATCGAGTTGAGTTCTCAAGTTTCACACTTAGATCATTTTTCTATGTTATTAGTTACGGGTTAACATCCTTCCCGAGTTCCTATCCAGTCTCGGAGCCTCAGCTATTCCTAATATTTATATTCCTATGGTGAGTCGATCGATATTGAAGTGCATATAATAACTCATCTATATCTACTAAGCGAGGCTAGCAGTATATTCCTAACCATGTTAGTGAATCATTCCCCTTTCCCCAAGGGTTCTTCGAACAAGCCTATTTTATTCTTACTATACCATATTTTCTCTTTGATTTCAATATACAAGCCACATATAGTATTTGAGAACTAGCCACAAAATCAAACAATTAAGACCAAAAAATGTAAGCAATTCAATAAACAAAAAAATATTAGATAAAGTGTACAACTATCAAATGTCAACCATCATGTATAAATTATAACTAGAAGACTATTTTAGTCATAGCAACTTGATTACAAAGTAATGAATTCATTAATAGTAATTGTTTAAAAGATAAAAAGATTTACAAAATGAAAAACCTACATAAAGTTCTTGAGTTCTCCTCGTCTTCTCTGTTCCAAACTTGAATATGTCCAACTCCTATCCATGTTGCAATCTAACACCACAAGAATTAGCGAAAGCAAAAAATTTCGACTTTGACCAATACATCCTCCTCCACCCCTACAGGCATTTATGATAGACTTGTCGGCCATTTAGAGGCAAATAGTGGTGTGCTTTTAGCATTGATAATCTAGATTTCTTGTATATAGCTAGGCGCATCAAATTTATATTAGCTCCATTTTGTTACATAAGGCATGCAAGCAATCATATCTTACGATTTGACAAGGAATGATGAACTCACTTGGATCTTATGCTTCTCAACACTAATACGGTAATGATGACACTTTTTACACGATGTGTCACAGGAACACACTCTTTGTTATCAAGTGGAAACTTCTGTGATGAAACATCTTAAGGTACTTTGCAAAAACTGGCATCATTGATAGCATCAATAAATGAAACTTGAAGTGGTTCTTGTTTCAGTGACTCAATGTGTTTCTCAATATTTGTATCAAGAGCTTGTTGGGCTAGCCTTTGGATTAAGGGAGGAACATGTGGAGGAAAGTATTTAGAAATGTAATCCATGCCTTCCTTGGCCTTTCCTTTCTTTGGAAGCAACTAGAGCATTTTCAGCAATCGCCACTACGGTGGCTTCTTCACTCCATTATCAACAATCTCTGTCCTGGCCCATCAACCCCTCACTTTGATCAACACCCTCGTACATTTTCAACATACTTTATCAAGCATATCAAATAACGTCACCATAGCGTGGATTCTGAAATCTTTTCACTCTGTTTAAAATGGATATACTGCGAGCATTAGATTTACGTCCCTTAGGATTAGCCCTTTGTCTCATAGAAGAAAAGGTCCTTTACTTGTTGTTCCAACTTTTAAATGGAATGTAGGCATAGGAGCTAACAATCTTTGTGTAATCTTTAAGCATGAATGCGATCATTCTTCATTTGCGAGTAATTTTCTAACATCTCCTCAGCTTGAGCTACTTTCTCTTGAGAAGGTTCATCCCTCAATTTTGAGAGAACTGAGGAAGGATCCTTGGTGGGAAGCCAGGATTTGAGCTCCTGTTTGTATAGTTTCTATTGTTATTCCACCCTTGACTTTGGGTACCATAATCATTCCTCAAGTAGTATTGATCTTGACCTTGAAGTTGAGGAGTTCCATTGTCCTTAATATGAGCAAGGCGGGAGATGTCCTTGATGGTGTTCTGCAGATGATATGGCCTATAATCTCGGACGATATTGCCAACTTAATTAGAATATTCCACTTTCATGGGAGGTGCTCTTGGTATGATTTATAATGATATGGATGAGAGGATCATGCATGACCATATTGAGAACCATTGAGCTTAACAATAGCATGCACCTTTTGACCTCAACCTCTTCCATGTTTTTTCTAGCTTCTTAGGGCTATGTTGGTGCCGTGACCACCATCATTTGATCACGATAGGTTCGCCTTCATTAAGTGAGATAATGGAAGAGTAACCACATTTAGCCCTCCACTACGATTACCACCATGCTATTCATGGTTTTGTGTCTGATCTAGATTAATGCTTGGCTCCAGATTAAAGGTCTTCTCCATGAAGCATCCCCCAAGCTGCATTGTTTCTGTGGGCGTGAGTGGACCTAAGCCTGTGTAGAACTCTTCAAGAAAAATGCTCACGGGAACTGGTAGTTGTGTGCCCTGAAGTATATCTTGCTTGAAATATTTCCAAGCTTCTACGCTACTCCTAGGGGATTTATCGAAAATAAGTTCTTATCCAATCGCTCCTTCTTAATTGGCGGGAACCACTTTTAAGGAATATATATGCAAGCTCTTTCCATGTGTGGATCGAATTTGGATGCAATTTGTGCAACCACTCTCTAGCTTTCCCGACCAATGGGTATTTCAAAATCTTTAGTAGAATGGCATCATCGAGATATGTTGTTTTATTTGTGGAGGTTGCACACTTCCAAAAGTTCTTTACTTGTTTATGAGACTCATTACCGGTGGGTGTAAATTGGCCTTACTTTGAGCATCTTGTATATACTACTTTATTTTGAGAGACCTCGAATTGACTCTAGGCAACACAATTATGCTTGGTAGTCAATCTCATTATTGACCTCCACAAACACATTCTCTAGTCTCTCCTGTGGTAGAGCCATGCTCCTTCTTCAAACAATAGAAATAGAAGACAAAAGGGAAAAGATGGGTCTAATGCTAAATAACTAAATAAAAAATGCTTGATAGGGCCTATTCAAAAAATTCCCGATAATGGTGCCATAATATTTCTTTTGTATCTCAAATCCACTCCAATTAGAAATGTACGGCGATGCAAATACAATACCCAACTAAGTGTCGAGTCGTATCCACGAGAGAGTTTGGTATGCCAAACTATCTAAAACTTTTATCTGATTTGAGATTTAGAGGCTATTCAACTTAGGGTTATGAGATATATAGATGTAACTAATTAATGTAAATGCTTAAAGATTGTAGGAATGTAGCCTAATTTTGGATGAATCTAGTAAATTTTTGATTTTTTTTAATTATCAAATCTTTTTTAACAAACACAAAAATCCCAATCACGGATTTGTATGAACAAATATAATCTAACTTTTATACCAATTGATACAAGAAATGAATGATTGAAAAACTAGACATAATATTGAAAGAAAAAGAGCAACCCTTGCTAAATAAAAAAGACATCAATTTAACAATCCATAAGAACCTAACCTATTAGGAAAACCTCAAAGGAATTGAATTTTAAGCAACTCTTCTTTCTAATCAATTCACAATCTAAGTGTGAAGCAAGCATACCAGCTCTCAAAAGTGTGTAGTGGTAATGTTATTAAAGTCTGCAAATGAAATAATAAAGCTACTATATACCCGAGTGCAGGAAATGGAAGACCTAACTATTACAATTATACCTTTAATGAAATAAGGGCCTTTTTTAATTGTTTTCCTTTCTTTGAATTCAAGAAATGATCATTGCAATATTTAGCCCATCTTCTTTACTGTTAGTGGGCACTTTGGGCACCCCACCTTCCTTTCATCCTCCTAAGCTATCATCCACGAGGTATTACCCTTGGGAAGGCTCCACAGGAAAGGCGTTGAGACACCACGAGTTTTATCTCAACAAACTTCTATTGTATTAGAACCCTAAAAAAATTTATATATATAGATATGTAAGAGTAGATGAAGTCTTGAATGGGTTTGCTTTTGGATGAGCCTATATTAAATATAGAGGTTATACTTTTAATAGGCACATCAAACTTTCTTTCTGATAAATTGAAGAAAATTATATATTAAATGATGGACTCATCCACTCACTTTTAGAACAGAATGGTATGGTTGCTGGATCATAAATATTGCTAATTTTTTAGTTATTAACAACAAAACTTGATATTTTTCTTTTAAATAATCACAAAATGATTTTTCATTTGCTTTGGGGTAATAATATGAAATGTCTCCAAAACTAGTTTAACCTTATTCCATTAGTCTCAGTTACAACTATATCCAAGTTCCATGTTTAAGTATATTTCTTGAATGCAATTTTCAAAAAAACTTTTCTCATCCACATTCTTTCAAATCACTCTTGAATTTTCCTGAATTGTTCCACCAAATAAATATTGAAAAATATTTAATATAACATACGGACAGATGTGATAAAAAGCAACTAAAAACATTCTAAGATAAAAAGATCAAAAATGAAAAAAGAACTTCATATTAGCATGTAAAGGAAAAAACTATTATAGTAAAGTTTATCATGATATTCTTTAAATTCTTTCTAACAAATCATATGTACCAAGATATTAAATACAACAATAACAAAAACAATATATTCAATGTAATCTTACGAGTGTGATTTTATAATATATTGCATAGTAATAAAATAAAAATAATATTGAAATGTTAGTTTGGGAAAGTAAAATACCTTTATTATATATTTGGTGTACCACAAATATAATGCTTTTAAATAGGTGTTGTATCCAAATGCACACACAAGCGTATATGGCCAACAAGTAATATAGGAGTTTAGTCCTCGTATCAATCCCATAGGAACTTGTCAAAGAGTTTAGCTAACATGAACTAATATAAAAACTATTTAGGAATGGGAAAAACAGTTCTCGGAGAATGTTGTATTACTAACTATTTGTGATAGCAGCGAACTATAAACTAAAACAATAGATTGTTTTTGTTCAAATCGGATGAGAAAAAGATCTAGGCTTATGGCTTGTGTGGGTTGACAATCAAGTTTAGTTCTCAAGTTGCACACTTAGATCATTTTCTATGTTATTAGTTGCGGGTTAACATCCCACTTCCTAAGTTCTGTCCAGGAAATCCCCAAAAACTACTCGACTATTCCTAACATTTATATTCCTATGGTCGTCAGTCGATATTGAAGTGCATATGATAAACCATCTATATCTACTAAGCGAGGCTAACAAGTATATTCCTATCCACGTTAGGGAATCATTCCCCCTTTCCAAAAGAGTTCCTGAACAAGCCCTATTTTATTCTTACAATGCACATATTTTACGTATTGATTTCAATATACGAGCCACAGATAGTATTTGAGAATCGCCATAAAATCAAACAATTAAGACCAAAAAAGTAATCAATTCAATAAACAAAAAATATTAGATAAAAGAGTACAACTATCAAATGTCAACCATCATGTATAAATTATAACCCTAGAACTAATTATTTAGTCACTCATAACTTGATTACAAAGTAATGAATTACATTAATATTAATTGTTTAAAGATAAAAAAGATTTTGAAATGAAAAACCTACATAAAGTTCTTGAGTTCTCTTCCTCTTCTCTGTTCCAAAATTGAATATGTCCAACTCTCTATCCATGTTGCAATCTAACACCACAAAAATTATTGGAAAGGACAATTTTTTTTTCGATGTTGACCAATACTTCCTCCTCCCACCCCTACAGGAATTATGATAGACTTGTATCGGCCGGTTAGAGAGAAAAATAGAGGTGCTTTAAATTTAATCTAGATTTCTTGTATATAGCTAGGCGCATCAAATTTATATTAGCCCCAATTTGTTACATAAGCCATGCAAGCAATCATATCTTCTGATTTAACAAGGAATGAACTCACTTGGATCACCGCTTCTTCTCGGCTTACTAGTATGCTAATGATGACACTCACACGATGTGTCACAGGAACACACTCTTTGTTATCACTTGGAAACTTCCTAGTCGGAAACATCTTTAGGTACTTTGCAAAACCTGGCATCTCATTGATAGCATCAATAAATGAAACTTGAAGTGTTTCTTGTTTCCGGTGACTCAATGTGTTCTCAATATTTTCATCAAGAACTTGTTGGGTTAGCCTTTGTGGTAAGGGAGGAACATGTGGAGGAAAGTATTTAGAAATGTCATCCATGCCTTCCTTGGCCTTTCCCTTTCTTTTGGAAGAAACTAGAGCATTTTCAACGATGCATGCACTCTTTTAGTGGCTTCTTTACTACATTATCAACAATCTCACAATCTCTGGCTTCATCAACCCCCTCACTTTGATCAACACCCTCGTACACATTTTCAACATCTTTACCAAGCACACCATCAATAACCTCACCACGCATGGGTTGTAGATGTTTTCACTCCTGTGAAAATGGATATACCCTTTGAGCATTAGATGTGCCCGGCACGTTCGAGTAGGATTGGCCCTTTGTCTCACTTAGAAGAAAGGTCCTTTACTTGTTGTTCAACTTTTAAATGAATGACATTGTGAGAGCCAACAATCTTTGTAAGAATCTTTAAGCATGAATGCGTTCATTCTTCATTTGTAGGCAATTTTTCTAACATCTCCTCAAGCTTGGAGCTACTTTCTCTTGAGAAGGTTCATCCCTCCGAGTTACGAGAACTAGAGGGAAGGATCCTTGGTGGGAAATTGGGATTTGAGCTCCTTTTTCTATAGTTTCTGTTTATTCCACCCTTGACTTTGGGCGCCATAATCATTCCTCAAGTAGTATTGATTTGACCTCGCGATTTGAGGTTCAATTGTCCTTAATATGAGGAAGGAAGATGTCCTTGATGGTGTTAACGGGTAGTGTGGTCTATAATCTCCAGAAATATTGCCAACTTAATTAGAATATTCTACTTTCATGGGAGGTGCTCTTTGGTAATGATTTATATTGATAGGGATGAGAGGGTTGTCCATGACCATATTGAGAACCATTGAGCTTCAGTAGCGGCATACCTTTTGACCTCAACCTCTTCCAAGTTTTGGTATGTTGGACTATGTTGGTGCACATGACACCATCATTTGATCATGATCTGTTCGCCTTCATTAAGTGAGATAATGAAAGAGTAACCACATTTGTACTCCACTGCAATTCTCACCATGCTATTCATGGTTGTGCTATGCAATCGATTTAGATTAATATGAAATCTGATTAAAGGTCTTCTCCATGAAGCATCCCCAGTACGCATTGTTTTGCAACGAGACTATGTGAGTGGATATAAGCTGTGTGTAGAACTCTTCCAAGAAAAATATGCTGCGGGAACCGTGGTTGTGTGCCTAAGTAATATCTTTTTTGCTTGGAAATATTTCAAGCTTCAAACAACTACTCCTAGGGAGCTATCGAAAATAGAAGTTCTTATCCCATCGCTCCGCCTTCTTAATTGGCGGGAACCACTTTTTAAGGAATATATGTACAAGCTCTTTCCACGTGTGGATCGAATTTGGATGCAATTTGTTCAACCACTCTCTAGCTTTCCCGACCAATGGGTATTTCAAAATCTTTAGCCGAATGGCATCATCGAATATGTTGTTTTATTTGTGGAGGTTGCACACTTCCAAAAAGTTCTTTACTTGTTTATGAGACTCATTCTGGGGTGGAGTTATGAAAAATTGGCCTTCTACTTTGAGCATAGGGTATATGCTACTGTATTTTTAGAGACATCGAATTGACTCTAGGCAACACAATTATTCTTGGTAGTCAATCTCATTATTGACCTCCACAAACACATTCTCCGTCTCTCCTTGTGGTAGAGCCATGCTCACCGCTTCAAACAACAAATTAAAACAAAAGTGAAAGGATCGGTCTAATCAAATAAACTAAATAAAAAATGCTAGATAGGGCCTATGCCAAAATTCCCGATAATGGTGCCATAAATTTGACCGTCGCTCAAATCCACTCCAATTAGAAATGTACGCGGCGATGCAAATACAATACCCGACTAAGTGTCAGGTCGTATCACGGGGAGTTTGGTATGCTCAAACTATCTAAAACTTTTAATACGAGATTTGAGATTTATAGGCTATTCAAATTAGGGTTATGAGATAGATGTAACTAATTAATGTAACTTCTTAAGGTGTAATAAATAATGAAAAATACTAGGAATGTGGCCCTAATTTTTGATCGACCCTCATAAATTACTCAACATGAGAACATTGAGAATACCTATTGATGAATATGCAAGAAATCATATAGGTAACCAACAAATTTCTTCAATAACACAGTAATTGTCCGTCTACCTCAATTTTGGTCAAATTGAAGAGAACTCCCTTCTACCCATTTGCATTTTACCAATTGAATTTCAACCTATGTGTAGGTGAATCCATTAAACAAGGACTAGAGCCTTGAGTTATTGTTCATTGATGCTAACTCTGATCAAAATTGGCTATTTCAAGCATAATAAAGATAATTGGGTAGGATTTAATAGCTTTATCATAAATCACACTTTACAAATTCCAAATTACTCAATGTTCTTAGCCCATATTAATTTTACCTAATTGAGATTGTTAGGGTTCACAACCATTGATGTGGTTGCTTCTGTAGAAAGAAGAGAAGAAGAAAGCAAGTAATTCAACATTCTTACCAATGATTTTGCAATTAGGATATGAAAACTTGAATTGATAATTTTAATCTTCAATCCTCAAATTGCAAGATGGATCTACTTCTCTACTCTATCTTTATCTATTATGAACTATAAACTATTATATCTAGTATGCTATGCTATGTCTGAAAAAAGAAAAATATATTTATATAAGTCAAAACCCCTACTTCATTTAGAATCAAAGGGTCCCAAGTATGCATGGATAGACCATCCTTTTCTTCATTGATTAAATCTTTATTCTCCCAGTTTGTTATACGTCCATTGATTGACGAAGCAATATACGGAAAGATGGTCGTCCTTCATTTCATCCTTTGGCTCTGGAGGCTTTTCGATCAAGTGATCCGTCCCTTGAGTGATGGGCCATGCTTACGGAAGATGGTCTATCTTTTCCGTCATCGGCCCATAGACCACGGAACTAGTTTCCCGAGATCAAGCCCAGAACATGCTAAATTTTGTAAGTGTGGACCATCCTTTTTTACGAGACGATCATCATTTTGTTTTATTTTTGGGAAAATTTGTGACTTTGACTCCTCCTTTCTTCATTTCACTTAGGGTCCCAAAATATAGCATAATAAGGTTATTTTTGACTTAAATTAGTACTTAAAGACATGTAAATCTCTTTATATAAAGCAAAGATGTGTTGCAAACTCCCAAATAAAGGCGAGATCTACGAGACGGCGAGCTCAACATCGTGTCAATGTGTCATCTCTCATTTTTGCAGAGAGAGGACATATTCACTAATGTTTATATAATGCTTGATATCACCAAGATGAGAGATGACACATTGGTTACTTAAGTCGCCGCCTAGCTATTCCCAGGTTGAGCCTATAGAGAGCGAGGTATCCGGGCGAGAACATCTGTTCACATCCCATTGCTTGATATTAGACACGGCACAACCAGTTAAGCTTGCCATGGAGCCTAACCTTCCTCCAACCACTACACCAAGTACTAATTGATCCATATAGAACTCTCAGAAGCTTCAAAGACCGTGCCCAACTTAACTACTAGGTTTGACTAGGAGGAGATGCAGCTAGACGGACTAATGGAGGACATATTGGTCTTCGTGGCCACTATTATTGAGTACAGCTACGAGTTGCTCAGTTTCTATGAAGAGCTTTCATGAGGCCTTGAGTTCATTTCCATGGATGATGGACTCCGGGTTAGTCTAGCTCGAATAGGGTGCTAATTCATCCAACATACTAAGCCTCAGAAGACCTAGCAAGACCAAAATCGTGGTTCTTGATTGCAAATGTGGAAGCGACAGCCTGAGGAGGTTCGGATACCATTAGTGAATCGAAATACCATATCTAGTTTGATAAAGTTGCCTCCCATGTGTATGTCCAATCCCCCGAATCGAGGCCCCGATCCTCACCTCTACTAGCACCGATTCTTAGAGGCGCCACGGCAGAGAATATGAGAAAGGTCTTCCTTTAGTTTCGGCACGGCTAGCCGTTCCTACCCCTTCATGACAGAGAAAGGGGCGACTCTTTTGGAGGAGCATGTAGAGAGACCTCGAGAAGGAGGATGACTTAGACTGGGCCAGTTGAGGTACTCGGGATGGCAAAAGGAGGCCTCACTTTTCCACATCAAGGCATTTATGGGCATAATGCGGCGCTACGAGGAGCTTCTTCCACTCTTATTCTTTTCCTTTTATTTGTGTGCATTGGGGACACTACGATTTTGAGTGAAATTGGATGTTATTTGGCCCTGCGTGGAATCTTTTCTTGTATTGTTAAGCTTGTCGAGACAACACATGTTTTATATGGTATTGTGCATTTTGTGGTTGACTAATGATGTGTGTGATGGTCCATTTTATTGCTTTCTTTGTATTGATTTTTCATTTATTTTTAATTGCTTTCTTAGCTTAGTGTCCTCTTAGGTTTTCTTATCAATGTTTCATTCCCAAAAGCTTACTTTATGTTGGTTACAGCAAAATAATGTGAGTCAAAAATTAATCGTAGTGTGTGGGCCCGATGATAGATTACTGGCGACATTCTTAAGGGTACCAGCCTACTAGTCTAGCCATCTTTGGTTGAATAAAATTTTTTTGACTTAGGTGGTGGTGAAGTGAGTTCCTAGCATGCTTGTACTAATTTTTTAAAATCGCCCCCCCCTGAAAAAAGTTTTTTGTCGCGGTTGTTTGATATTGACTTGTGTGCCTCTACTTTTGAAATATAATTGTGGTTGTGTCCCTAGTTGAGAGTAATGTGTTAAGTCATTTTGATATCCATATGCCATTGTATGGAAAGAAATTTTGCTTGTTCATTTGATTTGGTCACACTCACAAACTTTTCTTTATACTTGTGCTCAAGCTTAGGATTATTATGGGTTGTAGATATGAACTTAGGCTTTTTATGCGTTAAAAGCCACATTTTCCTAAATAGAACTACAAAAGATGCATGTCCCTAATCTCCCTTTTGAGCATGTGACCTTATTTCTTGATAAACTAAAATGAATTTCAATATCAATTCTCAAGTTAACCCTCTTTTGAATCTTGTCCTCCTTGACCTTTATCAAATGTGATGAAAATAAACAAAAATGTGTAAGTTGGATGTGATAAGGTGGAAAAGAAATAAATAGGGCAAAGATGATTTGTGATCATATCTCAAGGTGTATTGACCAATGAGTTAAAAGAAGAAGAAAAGAAAAAAGAAAGAGAAAAAAAATAAAAATAAAAATTGAGCTCAGAAAAATACCTTGGAGTGTGAAAAGTTTCTAAGAAAAGAAGTGAAGAAAAGAAGGTATCTAAAAAGGTAGTGGAAAAGTGATGAAGTGTTCAAGGACGGTAAATGAGTCACTAAAGACAACATTTTGTATCCTAGCAACCCTTGGACCATCATTACAAGCTTAGAAAAGCCTTTATGTAATCTCAAACCTGATATCCAAAAGAAAAGACATTTGAGTAAATAGGCAAGCATATGAGTAGTTGTGACCCATCATGTGTGGCGTATTTTTGGAGTTGAAGTGCTACTCCTCTTTCTTCATCTTGTGTGTCCTTGAAATGTGTGTTATCATTGCTTGAGAGAAAATGGACACTTTCCTTTGTTTGATTGCTAGGGCATATGAAGATAAATTGTTGGCATGTTTTACTTCTCAAATCTAGGTTTGTTCATGTTAATATGATATCATTAGTGTAGATTTCATGACCGGTCAAACAATTGCGAAAAGCTAATTTTTGTTGGATAAAGGGGTATTTGGATTGAAATTTGTGTATTTCTCGGCGGATTGTCAAAACTACCCTAGTCAATGCATTTTGTAATGTAGAGACATTAGCTTTAGTTTTAGGTTAGTTTTCTCATTTGGTTGCTTGAGGGCAAGAAAATACTTTATGTTGGGGGTGTTGATGTAACGGGAATTTGTGGCACATGTGTGCTTTGTTTTATAGAATTTTGTATGTCTTTAGGTACTAATTTATGCCAAAATTGACCTCATTATGCTATATTTTAGGAACGAAGTGAAATGAAGAAAGAAGGAAGAGTGAAAGCCACAAATCTACCCAAAAAACAAAAATAAAGGACGATCCATATATTTAAGTGTACATCGGGACCTTCTTGATCAGAAACCACTTCCAAGAAATTGAGTGCATGTCACATCCCAAAATACTCACTAGACGTAGCGGCACCCGCTAACATCTGCCCAGGTGAACCGGTTTATCAGTTTCACTTTCATTTATATAGCTTGAGAGCAAATGCGTGCAAGTCTAAACACATTATTAATCATTAAATGAAAATAGTGATTCAACGAAATTCAAAATCAATCTATTAAATTCTACAATCACTCAAATTCTAAGTGTCTAGCCCAAATCTCACAATAATACCATGGAGCATCAAACAAAGTTACTTGAGTTTAACTATCATGTATGCAAACCGCAAGAAATAAAATATAGGCTACAAAATAGATAAGGATGAAATGACCTCACGAATTAATGCGAGGCTCATTACCGACCAACAGAATCTACACGAATATACTCATCAACCACTAGACTCATGCTCCACAATAGTATCTGCATAGACATGCAAGTAAGGAGTGAGCTATATATAAATATGCAAGTAAGGAGTGAGCTATATATAAATATAACTCAGTAAGATCCTTGGTCTACCACTTTAAATATCCCGGGTAAGTGGTAAAAAAATATGCCTACTACAAACTCACCACAAGCACGAGAAATTATATCATAATATAATAATATTCAACAACGTTCACACAATTTATTATCAAGAATCTTATATATTTTAACACAATTTACTACGAGGGCTTGTCATGAATGACATCAAGTACTCAGCACCTGTAATTCCTAGCGGCATACACAATGCTGGTGTTGTCAAGGAGCATACACAATCAATGCGTAAAGAAGCATACACAATGTCGGTGATATCTGGAACATACATAATACTGACCTCGTGGCTCGTAGTCGTATCACTCCTTGAAAAAATTATAATAACAAAAGTTTTAAGTATTATACCAAATATAAGATATACACGGCTGGCATCGAAGACCATCGATTCTTCCAAGCACACAATCCTCCAAACACTTGGACCAGGCATACAAAAAGCATTTTGTTAAGAATTTCTCAAAAATAATGTTCAAAGCTTAAATCTCACTAACCTTGAATTCACAACTCAAGCACACATTCCAACTTAATTAGGACAATAATAAGGTCTCACAGTCACTTGAAACTACACAGCAATGGGTTTGAATGGTCAAAATCCTTAGGTAGATGTTTTCTTAATTTTTAATGAAAGTCAAATTCGTGGTCAAGGTTTGACCAAAAAGTCTACTGATCAAGGGGGCGAATTTCTTTAAACTATGACCTCCAACAGATTCTCCTCGATGAGAGGATTCCAGAACAATAAACAAAATTAAAATTTTATAATGTTTTCCATAACCCTAGGGCTAAACTTTCTCAATTCATCGAAATTTCTCCATATTCTACCTATAAACTTGTCTTATAATCGCGTAATAACTCAAGCAAAAGATTAGGATCATTACCTTTGATGCTTTGGATCAAAAATCCTTATTTTCCTCTCCTCTTTTTCTTCCCTTTTATCTTTTGTGTGTTTTTAACATTCTTTTTTTCTTAGATTACATTTTTTTCACCGCTTCTACATGTCTTTCCCTTTTCCGCCAACAATATCTGATTTTTAAGTGTTTAGTTCAATTAGGCTTTCGCGCCCATATTATTACTATTATTATTATTATTATTAAATTTTTATCTTTCTTTTCTCTTATTGATTAGTACTAAATAACCCTTTATTAATTAGGGTTAGTACATTCCCCCTTCTAAAAATAATGTTCGTCCTTGAACGGGTCTAGAATCATCTTGATGTGTCAAATAGGTGAGGATATCTAGCTCACATGTCTTCTTAAATCCCAATTAGCCTCTTCGGTGGGATGATTGCGCCATAACACTTTGAAAGAATCCACCTTTTTTAACCTCAATTGTCACACTTGTCTATTAATAATAGATATCGGACCTTCCTCATAACTCAAATTCTCATCAAGTTCCACATCCTCAGGCTAGATCTTATGACTATCATCATGAACATTGATGAGCTCGCAAGTGTACGGGATGTACAAGTAATATAGTGGCCCTTTTTAACAACCGGAATGTCGAACCCACGGGGAATGGACTACGGAGATATCGAGTGTTAATTTACTAAAACTCTAATAATGAAGACAACGGTGTAAAGAAGAGTTTTTATATTTTGGAAACTTTTTATACTAAAGTAAGATATTTAAACAATTGAGTCTGAACTACGAATGTGAGCATCTTTGAGGCTAAGAACATGTAAAGAAATCAATTATCGTATACATGGTTTATCTTTTCTCCCGGTTGCTAGTCGGAACTTATGCACATGGATTAAAACTCGTATTTAACTTAAGAATCATGAACCTTCCACCTACATTTACGCAGTAAGAAGAAATTCTTGTTCTAGCCATACAAAACCGATTCCACACTTGACTAATACGACTTTTCGGTATATTTCTATCCTGAAGGTAAATCAATTCCCAATTTTCCCAAACCAAGAAAGATCATATCTATTAATTCACAAGCTTTCCAGGTTTCTTTGCCCTCTCGGGTGAAGCTGGACTTTAGTTTACATTAACGTGGCCGGATATTAGCATTAGTAAGAACAAGAATTAAATAGAACAACCATAGAAGAAAAGATGAAATAACCGGATAATCAATAATTACATTTCTATACAATAGTTCATAACCTCGGCAAGAAAGGGATTTAGCAGCTCGTTTGTGGATTGAACATCATTAAATGAATGGAAATCATGCAAACAATTGAAAGAAAGAGAGAAGAAAGGGATAGAGAAAACCTAAGAGTTTTCGTCCTCTACAATTGACAGTAACCCACGTTCTTGCTCCACCAAGTCGGAGATAATTAAAAATGAACCTAAGTGTTCTATTTATACTAGGGGTAATTTTCAGGAATATGGCTCGCGTGTCACGGAGTGCATCGCGGAGCCTTTGCCTCAGAGCACAGTGTGAGCTTTGCAAGAATTGGCCACTTGAGTAATTTGCTCCCAACGTGGCACGGCATGCAACGCGGGCATGCCCGGCGTGCCACGGGTCACGATCGCGGACCCTGGCTGGAATGTCGAGTGGGAAATTAATTTCCAACGTGCCCACGGCTTGATCGCGGACCCTCACTCGAATTTCTTGAATTTATAGCTCCCGGACAGGCCATCCGCGATGGCGGCGTGTCACGGCTCCATCGCGAGCCCTTAATTCTTGCTTCTCCACCTGCAGCTTCCTTGCTCGTTCTGAGTCCATCTCCCGGAATTTCTCCCAACATGTCACTTAACTCCATAAAAAGTGTGTTTTCACGCAAAACAACGCTAATCATATTTGTTTGTATAATCCACACTTCCATACAATTTTACATGAGAATGTACAAAAAGCTATGCATTTGAGTATCAATTTGGCGAGATAAATATGCCCCGATCAAACATATCGTCTAAGCATGGACATGTGAAACACAGGATGAATAGCGGACAATCTCGGAGGTAAAGCAAGTTTGTACACCACCAACCTAATCAGATCCAAAATTTCATAAGGACTACAAATTATCTAGGACTTAACCTACCTTCAAACCAAATTAAATCTCATAACTCCTTTCATAGAAATCTTTTAGAAAGACTTTCTTACCTTTCATGAACTCCATAATATGAAATTTCTTATCTACATAGGACTTTTATACGCACTACCAGCTGACCCAAATCTTGGCCTAACAATTGTGCTTGGCGCTTCAAACCATCCAACTGGTGAATTACACTTGCGACCATATAGAGCCTCAAATGGCGCCATCTATATGCCTTGATTGGTAGCTATTATTATAAGCAAACTCTTCCAATGGGCGATCATTCCGATGGCCATCGAAATCAATTGCACAAGGCGTAAGCATGTCCTCCAAGATGCGAATAACCCGTTTAAAATTGTTTGTCAATTTGATGATGAAAACTTGTACTCAACTCGACTTGCAAACGATGACTGAAAAGAACTTCTAAAACAAAGAATTGAATTGTACACCTCAATAATATATTATTGAAATAGGCATACCATGAAGACGAACATCTCACGGTAGATATCTGCCAACTACTTTGCGGTATTATTAACCCAAACTTATATGAAATGTGAATTTGTGAGTCTTTCCATAATCACTAAAAACTAAGTCGTTCTTCTTGAAAGTACTTGGCAACCCAACAAAAAATCCATAGTAATCCTCTCCACTTCTACTGCAGGATAATTAAATTTGCATTACTCTCTCGGGTTTTAGTGTTCATACTCGACTTGTTGACAACTTAAGTAACTAGTCACATGCTTCAATATATTAGCCTTCATACCCTTCCACCGGTACAAATCACGTAGAAGTCTTAACACATTTTAGTAGCACCCAAGTAGATGGAGTATCTTGAGGTATGAGCCAAGAATTGATTTGTTTCATCACTCATAATGGGAATACATCCTACCCTATTAATGAAACACGCCTTCACTATCAATAGAGATGACTTAGCCCCCGTCCACACCGATGCGGTAATCTAGAAAGATAGGGATCTTCATATTGGTAAGTTTTGACTTGTCCAAGTAAGGATAATTGTACCACCATACCCTTAAGTAACCTGCCCTACACTGTATGATCAATTCAAACTCGATTGGCCAATGTGAATATAGATAACCATAGATCTCTTTTGAATATGAGTGGGCGGAGACTACCCAGTAGACTTTCTACTCAAGGCATCCACCACATTCTCCTTCCCGGGAGGTGATGCAAATGGTAAGATCATAATCTTTAAGTAACTCCTAACTTGCTTCGTTGTTGTATAAGATTCGGATCCTTTTGGTTGAATATGTATGGTAGACTCTTATGATCGATTATAAATTTCACATGGCTCACCTTAAAGATAGTGATGCACACGATCTTCGTGAAAATATGGCTAACGGCCAATTTCAAGTTGTTAGTCGGATAATTTCTCATGAATCTTTAGTTGCCGAGATGCATATGCCACCACTTTACCATTCTACATTAAGACACAACCTAATCGGAATCGAGACGCATCGTAATAAATGGTAAAAACACCCTCCCACCAGTAGGTAGGTAAAAAATCGGAGTTGTAGTCAGCACGGTCTTTAATTTCTAAAAGCTTTCTTCACATCTATTAGACCACTAGAATACTACACCTTTTTAAAGTTAAACGCGTCAATGGAGCGGCTATCATTGAGAAGCCCTCACAAACCTTCTATAATATCTTAGCTAGTCCTAATAAGGCGCATATCTCTATAGAATCTTGGAGTGGACAATCTCGAACCCGCTTCAGTATTCCTTAGATCAACTTGAATTCCATCCAAAGACACTACGTGTCCCAAAATGAAACTATGCCCAACTTGAGAACTCACAGACCGAGAACTTGGCATAAAACTTTCGTTCTCTAAGTTTTTGTAGCACAACTCTCAAGTGTTGTTCATGTTACGCACTCACAGAGAGTAGACTAGAATATCATCGATGAACAAAATCATGAAAATGGTCTAAGTATGTATTGAATACCCTATTGATGAGGTCCATAAATGTTGCGGAGTGCATTAAACAACCCGAAGGATATCACCAAAATTCAAAGTGTCCATATGCGATGCAGCTACCTTAGAGATATCCTCGGTCATGATTCTCGAATGATGGTATTCGATCTCATGTCAATTTTGGAAAAGCTGGTAGCACCACATAGCTGATCGAATAAATCATCAATACGAGGCAACATATATTTATTCTTGATCGTCGCCTTATCCACTTGTTTGTACTCGATAAAAATCTCATTGTACCATCTTTCTTTTCACAAACAACATAGGTGTACCCCAAGGTGATACCCTAGGAGCGGTGAACCCCTTATTAAGTAGCTCTTGGAGTTGAACCTTGAGTTCTCTCAACTAAAAAATTGGAGCCATATGGTATGGAGGAATAGAAATAGGATGAGTCCTTGAGACTAAATCAATGTTGAGCTCAATTTCTCTTATTGGGGGTACTCAAGCCAATTCTTCTAGAAACACATCAACAAATTCTTGAAAAAATAGGAACCTTTGTCAATAGTATCATCCTCCACTCAAGTATAATGAATGATAGCAATAAAACACAAACACCCATGATTAATCATTCGACATGCCTTTACATAAGATATTATCTTTCCTTGGGTCATAGAGTCATGCCTTTCCATACTAAAGGTGGCTCTCGAAAATTAGAATGTATAAGATTAGCATAATAATCAACCAAAGAATAAACATGATAGCAATCAATCCACACCCCTGGCTCACATCGAGTCGAGACATCGGTAACTCTAATAGATCAACAACGGTGTCCACATCACGAATAGATATTACACAGTCTCTATAAAGTCTGCCACTACGAAGTCTCCCCCACTGGGGTAATAACCATATATGGCACAATAAGAGACTGTCTTCATTTAAGAATATAGAAAAGATGGAGATACATACGAATACATAGAACCAGTATCAATAAGGCATATGCCCCATGAGTTGATAATACTTGTGACTGTTTTGCA
Organism: Datura stramonium; assembly: GCA_018107945.1. Classification (NCBI taxonomy): domain Eukaryota; kingdom Viridiplantae; phylum Streptophyta; class Magnoliopsida; order Solanales; family Solanaceae; genus Datura; species Datura stramonium. The sequence continues at coordinate 33,282 of JACEIK010003532.1, read as the reverse complement.
TTAGATGCCTCGATATCTTTTGGCCATAGCAAGAATTTCGGCGTCCGCGATAATGCTCAAACTCATACCTCCTTAAAGTATGAAGCGGGCGTTGTCAATAAAGAATCCAATAGAGGTTGGGATCGATCACGGGGAATATGGTAAAGATATAGAATAATGCTAGTATTTAAGATTTTAAGTGTGTTATCTAATAAAGGGGTTTTATAAGTAATTATATAACAAGATTGAGAATTGATTGTTTCTAATCAAGATTAATCAATTAACTTGTGTAGTGTTCCTCATGGGTTCATAACTACTTTGGGTTTTACACTTGTGATCTATCCCAATGCTTAATTGTGGAACTTGATAACTAAGTTCATCCAAACAACTGGTTCATCCTATTTGATGACTAACAAATAATCGGGTAAGGTCTCGGGAGCAATTTCATTTCAACCATTATCAATTTATCCCAAATTAACTATCTTGTGACCGCGCTCAAGCCATACAATGACCATAAAGATCAAGGATGCAGTTGTAATTATCTTTTCCTAATCTTTACTTGTCTAGGTTCAAGAAAGAATTCGAAAGTACTAACCTTTGCGGCTCTATTAAGAAACATTAAAGATGATGAGAATAATTAAAAGTGTTTAGCATTTGGTTTGGAATAATTTTGTGAAATTTGTTTATTCACCATGGTTCCCACAACCTGGCGTGGAGGTTTTAGCCTCTTATGATTGTAAGAAAATTGTCAACATTCACGAACAAACACATAATTTTAATACTTACATAGATAACTAGTAGAAAACCCACTTGATTATTGCAGAATTTATGAAGAATTATTAAAGAAGAGCAGTGAAGAAAATCAAAAGAAGAAAATCTCAAGACTGAATAGAAAGCTAGCAATAATTTTCCTCAATGAGTTTCGTGTGTTTTCCAACTTTTCCTCTTGAAAATAACCTAAAAAATATTGATACAAATAGTTAGAACCTTTTCCAAAGTAAACGGGAAAACTACTTAAGCGCACCGGCTTCACCTACGACCGTAACAACATGTACGAGATCGACCTTAACTCGTACGTTGGCTGGCATCTGTGAGAATGCATTTAATGTTGTGAGCTGCTATGACTCATACCATGAACTGCGTCCACTGTCCAGTCGTGGTTTGATACTAAGTCGATAATCTTTTGAACTTTTATGACGAATGGCTTGGTAGGACTCGTGCCATAGTTCTGCGACACATGACTCCTTCCTCGTACCTTGAGACCTACCGGTCTTCACTTCTTTTGATGTTTTCCGCTCCCTTAGTATGGGTCTTTGGTGAATCTTATGATTTGTGGTTGCTACCCATACTAGGAGACTTAGCCTTTGGAACATCTTCGAAGTTTTCTATGATGGCTATGGTTCGACTCGTACCATGAGTTATGCATATCTTTGACTCGAATACTTTTGCTTTGGACTTTTCCACGACTCTCGGTATGGCTTGTGCAGGATGGTATGGCTCATGATAAAGGTCAAAGTACTTAGACATTTTACGCAATTTTCTCTCCATCTTTTGCATAATTCAACTCCAACATCTATTTTCCCTAAAAACAAAGTAAATTTCTCATATCCATATAAACACACCTAAGTCCATTAGATAGTACATTTCCAGTTTTAAGTATTAAAAATGTTGTAAACTCAAAGCACATCAACACCCTGAACTTAAAATTTTTGCATGTCCTCGAGCAAAAGAAAACTAAAACGGCGCTTGGCAGAAAGTAAATTTAGAATACCTATAGCCAACACAAACAAAATTTGCACTACGAACCACAATCAACTAATGACTCATTTTCAAACTAAGTCGATTTGCACACATATAACCACTACCAATGACATATAGGGATCAAGATATGGCATCCAACTATTAGCAAAGAATTGAGCTATAACCAATGCTATTCACACAGAAAATTTGGTAAAATACAACAAAACCAAATACCCTCACGAGAAAATGAAGTCCCATCACTTACATATATATAAAATTATGAAACTTGGGACTAAAAAAATGAGACTCTCACTCTTATGAAAGTTCCAAATACTAAACATCGGATACCATAGGCTTTCCTTCTTTTTCTCTACTTTGGCTCTTTAGGCTTGATTAAGCTAGGATCACTATAGGACTTTGTTCAACTAGTAATGTAGGCTTTGGGTTAGGTATGGTAGATGGAATTTGGTGACTAAACCCTCCTTGGCACTACATACTCGTGGCTCACTTTTTCACTTTTTCAAATTTTATTCCCATTTCACTTTTTCAACTTTTGCCTCCTTTTCTCAATTTAAATGCAATATATGGGTATGGTGTGTTTTTCTCATCTTTTTCATTTCTTTTTCTATTTTAATTCTTTCATTTCTTTCTCGGCTCCTTTTTATTTCTTTTCTTTTACACACCTTGCCTCATCTTTCTTTAACTTTTTTTCTTTTCTTTGTTTTCCACCTCTCCGATCTACAAACTCCTCACTGGCCATCATCGACTTAGGAATTTTGCCTAAGTGGAGGTTATAATGTCCAAGGAGGGACCAAGGACAAAATAGATTTATAACAAACAATGGGAAAGGGGAAGGGTTAATCCAAGAAAAATGGTCAATATTAGGCTCAAAATCAGGGATCAAGGGATTCATTTTTTATTTGGTAGGGTAATTTAAGCTAATGTGGCTAAAATCAAAAATAGCCTATGATCATTCTTAACCGTGATCCTAAAACTTATGTAAAGACCAACCTAGCAAGTTCTAGATCTTCAAAACAGTATTGAACTAAGTATGAATCCTAACTCACTCATTGTACCAATTTGCATTTAATCTACTATCCTATTCATGTAGCTAGCTACAACCGTACATGCTAATAATGTAAATTCCATACAAAGAACCACATAAGTTATGCAATTGCAATTAACTAAAAAGATGTTTAATTAGATTTTAAAAATATTTTTAAACAGGGTTAATTTTTTAAAAAAACATTCAACTAGTGCATTTATGGTTGTAAATTCCTAATCTACTTCTAATTAAACAAATAATAGAAACAACATTAACATGTCAGTTCTACTAGATAGCATGTTTGAGGGAAAAGAAACACGGAAAGAGAAAATCCATTGGACCGAACAAGATACCCAAAAAACTACAAGTACACCCCCTTTGAAAAGCATTCTTCATCCCGAGCATCAGCCAGAACAAGGAAAGGGACATGCCTATGGCGCACTAAGTGCTCATGTCAATTGTGGTGCTAGCGGTGGCCGACGTACATAATGGGACATTAATTGGGGTTTGGTTACCCCCGCCGTAGTAACGATCTCTAATCTAGGCGGAATGTGGCTCCCTAGAAGGGTCTCCTCGCTACCACAAGCACTATTTGAGGCGGTGGTGGGCTCATTGCTCTCAGCTAGCTCCTGCCCAACTCGACATGTCATGAGTTCGCGAGGCTCTCCAATCTCCTCACTTATTCTCCTTCTTCTCCTTCTTCTCCTTCTTCTCCTTCTTTTACGTCTTCTTTGAGGGCTCGTCTCCAACCTCCTCTGAGACCCCCTTCTTACCCTTTCCTCCACTAGCCACAAATGGGACCCAATATGCCTCAAAATCTAGCTCCTCATCGAGCTTCACATCTAAGTCCAAAAGAGTGAAATTTGCTAGAATCACTTAGGTTGTCTAGATGATAACTTAGTCACTTAGCTCCAAAGAGCCCCCAACTCATCTAAATTTTTGCTATGTCAGACTACAGGCTAGCGCTCATTGAGCGGCGCTGGCTATCACTCGCGCCAGTAATACCCTCACGGCCTCATCAATCTCTTCTAGCCACCCAAGGCTTGATGTTTCTCAACATAGATTGAACCTTTCTCTCGGTTACGTCGGCCCTTTTAGCCATCTTCTAGAGGAAGTCATGTGGGACCATCATATAACCGAGTGGGGTTTGGCTCAAAAGTGCGGATGAAGTAAGAAGGCTTTGCCTCTGTGTGGACGGTTTCTATAGCCGACGCTCTATCTGCTCCAGCAAGGTGGGGGCATCAATATGCTCTCCCAGGATACTCGTAGTACGGCTGCATTAGGAAGTCTAAGCAGAAGCTCACGAGTTCATCTTATCCTTGTGAGACCTTTATCCATTTTCCTCACGGCCGCCAATTGTAGTATCAACCTCCATCTTCGCCTTAAGGCCCACCTACGCACATAATTTGAACACGAGGCTTGGGAATGGGATGATAGTGCTCAATCAAGCTTAGTCTTGAATCTCTCTACAATGACCCTTGGAATATTGATGTTGTATCATGAAATAATCACATTACCACTAAGCCCACTCTATCTACTGCGAGATGTTTTCATTAACCGTTGGTACTTGTCAGTGCTAACTAGTGTCTAGAAGGCCTTCATTATGAAGTTTAGCATGGCCTTGGTGACTTATTTTCCACTAGCCACCTAGTCCACATCCTCCTTATCATAGCTAGAACCCCAGCTAGCCATTTAATTTGTGTCTACCTCACGCTAATGACCTAGCGGTTTTACCCTTTTCGGGGTATCCGTGCATGTGTAATCAAACTCGGTTGTCATGTATGGAGCTCAAGTGCACCCATAAAGTACACAGGAAAATAGTACGCTCGGAGATATCAACTATGAGACCTCTCACTACCTTGCTCTTGATCTTAGGTTATTCTCAATTTACACTTACCTTTTTGCATTTTGCTCCATCGTGTCCAAATAGTTGGTGTAGAACTCTCCCGGACCATTGCAAAATGATACTTCTCGAGTTCTAGCCATCCAATTGAATCGCGTGGCGAATATCCACTTCATTTCCTCTACCTCATTCAAGAAACTAGTGAGATCAGCGGTTCTTCTATATGGCTCATGGATGGTTCTTGGAGGGTGAGCAAGACCCTACTTATATATCTCACGAGCACCAGGTACACTCCACCTAATAGTATGGTTCTCCCAATGCGGGGTTTGGTCACCTTCTTCCTATGTGGAATCATTACCCTCATATTCGGATTGGCCCTCCTGGGAACCTTTCTTCCTAATTAGAGCCACTCCCGGACTCTTGAACATGTTCTTCTACTCCTCTTCAAAATGGGGGCCGGTGGCGGAGCGGAAGTAGCTTCATCACATGCCTTGCTTGAGACATAGTGGTTCGTGGCTCATTAGTGTAGAAGTCTCGGCTCGGTACTCTTCCATTAAACCACTACGGGAGTTTCCCTGCTTGATCAAAGTGAGACGGCTCATCTCTAAATGGCCTTCTTACGGCTATCTCGGCTCTTTCTTGCTTTTCTTGGGGCTTCTTCTTTGTGATTCATTTTAGTGTAGTTGTACCTATGGAGAAAAGGTTAGTATGCATGATTTGATAAAAACAAATCAAGAAAATACTCTCGAAGTTTTCAACATGTCTATAGTATGGGTCGTACCATGATAGGTACGACTCATTCTAAGACTTGTAGTTCATGATTGGCATTCCACGACTCCTGAATTCACGACTCATACTATGATGGTCTGATTCGTACTAAGAGTAAGTATTGAAATTCCCAAATTGTGTTCATACGTATTTTCTATGACTCGTGTTACGAATCTTGATTTATTTTCCTGCAGTCGTAGTAAGTTTCATACCATTTCTTTGAACTTTGACCCTTTCATATTTGTGGAGTACGATTACATAATATGACTCGTAGTAGGATACTTCCCGGGTCGTTCCGGGTTTTGTACCATTAGGTTCAGTTACAAATGCTTTATGGATGACCCAAGCGAGCCCTTCTGAGTCGTAGTATGAAATCACGAGTCATAAGAGGCTCGTGAAGCCTTTCTGGCCTTGATTAGTTTAGTTATTTAGGAAAATGATTTGTTTGATTTGGTACTCAAACTTCCCATTTATGTTATCGATATCTATTACTTACATCTACCCGGTGCACCCCCAACATATAGCACACCCATTAACTCATTTTTGCTTAATCAATTTTAGTGCTTGGCATTTCAAATTCATACCCATTGAATACAATCACACTACACCCTATTGATCATCTTCCTCAACAAATTTTGGTAAGTTTGGCTTGATCCATAGGGTTCTATCGGTTCATACAAAGCAAGAAAGTTGTGATTTGAACATTTTTACTTACTTGAATTTTCAAAGGTTTGCTTAACTTCTTTCGTTTAGTGATTGAGGTAGAAATGCAAATGTGTAGATGTAATTACGACACAAATTCAAGCTTGAATTACTTAGGATTTTGAGTTACGAGTGTGAGAATCATGGTGAGTCGTCGGTTCTAAGTGTATGTTCATGTGGGAGTTAAAATTACGAAGGGTATTTATTTAAAAGGTTAGGGTGAAATTTTGGGGATCCAGGTCGAGTGGGTCAAGTTGATTGAGTGGCTGTCACAACTCGTACCATGAATTTTAGGTTGGACCTATAGCTCATCCCTAGGACTCGTAGCATATGACTTAGGAAACTTACCGGGGGACCTACTAGTGTGTGTTACGACTTGTACCATGAAGGTAGGATTCGTACATTGCCTCGTAAGTCAATGTCTATAAAATTTTGCACTTCACGCAATTCATCTTTAGAGTGAGTACTAGACCCATACAATTAGGATATGAGTCGTAATGACCAACCATAACATGAATTACGTGTACGCTGTTACCACGAGATGGTACTATGGCGGTACAAGCTCTTACGAGTCTGCGAGAACCATTGTTTAGTCTGCAATTTTCCCACTAGTTTTTGGTTCACCTACACTAAACACACCAAAGGTTAAGATATGGGTTGCCTCCCAAGAAAGCGCACGATTGCTTGTCCCGCGCCACGACGCGAGGTGTTACGGATTTACTCGGGGCTTTACCAAACCACCTCATTGATTGCCTCCCAGGCGCTTGATTTAACATCGCGTCACGACGTAAGTCTCTTGACTACTCATAATTCATCAAGAAACTTCCCCGAAATCATCATCGATTCTTTGAGACAGTGAACTCATTAGTTTGCTTCATTGGCGCGGACATTAAAATTGACCACCTCTATATTTAGCTTGCATTTAGTTGGACAACTTTAACATCCACCAAGGCTCTCACAGTGAACAAGAATGGTTGCCCCAAGATAATGGGGACTTCAAAATCAACCTTGCAATCTAGGATAACGAAGTCCACGAGGGGAAGATAAAATGGTCCACCTTGACAAGCACATCGACTAAAATCTCCTTTGGATTTTTAGCGTAGGTTTCTATCAATAACCATATTGACATTAGTATGGGGGCTTCCAAGCCTAGCTTTTGAATACAGTTAATGGAATCAAGTTGATGCCTCCCTAAGTCACAAAGCGCCTTGGCTTCAAAGTCATCAATCGTACAAGGAATGGTAAAGGGACACAGATCCTCCTTCTTTTAAGCAAGGACTGTGAAGCTATGGCACCATAATAATGCAAGTTACCCTCTAGTCTCATAGCTGCGGGCTCTCTTCTTGGTCACAAGGTCCTTCATAAACTTGGCATATTGAGGCATTTGCTCCAATGCCTTAACCAATGGTATTTCAATAGGTAGGCTTAAGCATAGAGAGAAATTTTTTAAACTTACCATTTTTGCCTTTTTCTTCATCCTTTGAGGGAATGGTGGAAGTTGTTGGGGATAGCCTTATAAATTTGTGTGACCCTTTCTTCTCACCATTATTGTTCGGACTCATTTGCTTCAAGCTGGAGTCTCTATCCTTAGCTTCACACGCGAGCTCATGCTCGGCTTAGCCTTATCTTCCTTAAAAAGCTCAATCTCCTTCCGTCTTTCCATCTCGGCTACAACTAGAGAGGATAAACTGTAGTGCTCCACTCACAGTAAATCCCAGCGCCTGCATGCGGTGACTATCATTCTTTGGATTCTACCTTTGTGGTTGCTAGGAAGTGTTCCCTTCTACCTTTGGTTTAGGGAGGTGGACATCTAACCAAGGCTGCTCGATGTATTTGATCGATGTGGCTTGTGATTCAGCTTCTGGTTCATAACATATACCCCCTCGGATCTCACTCCACCTAATCATCATGGACTTTACCTTCTTGAGCATTTTAGCCATCATGTTCTCGATCTTGAGGGTCAGTGTCACCCTCACGTGCTTTAGGCGGAACATACAAACTGTGCGATGTTTAGAATATTCCATCGTTCTTTCTCCATTCTCCTGTTTGCTCTTTGACCTCGGCTTCTATGCATACCCATTTTGGTAATATTATTCAATCTTGTGGTTAGACATTGGTTTCTAGAGCGTTCATTTCAAGTGTTCTGCTCCGAGACCTTTGGGCATTGTCCCGAAAATCTTCCACCTGGTTTCCAGAAGTTTACCTTCTCGCCAATCGAATACTCACGCGATTCACGACCTGACTCCCCGCATTGCTACACGCATTACCCACGTGATATGCTTCGTAGAGCGGGTCTAATGATGTCTTCATATGAGCCAGTTCCTGATCACGCTCCTTCTACTTTCTACGTTGATCCACGGACATACCAATAACATACGTACACATGAGTGCTTACACGCTGTTTAGTGTGCTAGGCCCCTATTCGTCTTAGTCACTGTCTAAAATAATAGCAACTTCCTCCCACGCGTGACACATTAACGCTCCTCTCGCAACTATATTTGTTACAGCTTTTGTGTTGTTATTTAAGAACACGTAAAAAATTTAAACAAACTATAAATGCGGAATTTTATGGTTCGGGCACTTGGTTGCTTCTTTTAAATCTCAACATGTCTTATGCGGTGCCTCGGTATTCAATTATCGGAACTTATAAATTTTATCCTTTAGTGCGGCATCACGGAGGGGGTGGTAAGAACCTTTCTAGAAAATCCGGTTTAAGCTCCTCTAGTTGGTGATAAGTCGGGCAACTCAGATAATCATAAAGTGGCTTCTCCGAGAGAGAGAGAGAGAATGGGAAGAAGCTCAACACGATGGCATCTGGCTCGCACGGGTAACACGTACAACTATCATATTAGAAAAAATTCATCAAGTGCGGGTTAGCTTGTGAGTTTGCATGACCACTAAACACCCCTTTCATATTCAATTTGTATCCTTTGTTCTAGTGATATCAATTTTCGCTCTAATAGGCAAAGGTGGTGAGGTATGATGGCTCCACAGTGAACTTGGAGCTTCATCAATATCCGAGGTCATCTAATCTTAGAACTTGAACTATCTACGGCCTCTATTGCCCTTTACAGCACCCAACATTCACGAATTCATCCTAGCACCCTCGGTTTCTCGAAGTGCGGCTTAGAGCTTCTTTAGCAATATGAGCCTCTCTCTGCTGGGGTTCTCCATTCTCAGCGAGAGTTGCACTAATTCAAGATTAAGAGGGATTAGGGGTTTTAAGCTCCATAGAGTACTTAGCATTCACATGGAGACAACTTTGTGGGTGTAAAAATAAAAAATAAAAAACGTAAATGAGGAAATAACAACTAAAAGTTAAATAGGACAATTACTTAAATCCTAAGTTGTATTCCCCACCAACCGCATCACTTTTTAATAATGCTCAGCGGCATTCTGATAAAGTATGAAGCGAACGTTGTCGATAAAGTCAATAATGGTTGTGGTCAATCCCATAGGGAATATGGTCAAGATATAGAATAATGCTAGTACTTAAGCTTTTAAATGTGTTATCTCCAAAAAGATGGGTTTTATAAAAGTAAATATATAACAAGATTGAAAATTGATTGTTGTTTATCTAGATTATGGAATTAACAAGGGTAAGTATTCCCTATGGGTTCATAACTATTCAAGTTTTCCAACTTGTGATGTATCTGATGCTTACTGTAGAACTTGATAAGCAAGTTCATCCAAACGACTAGTTCGTCCCTATTAACTATTATAAATTTTCCCAAATTAACTATCTTGCGGCCAGTAGATCAAATCATACAATAATGGGTAAAGATCAAGGCTTTGTTGTATTTCCCTTTTCCTAATTTGTACTTCTCACAGGTTCAAGCAAGTAAAGAACTCGGACAAGTCTGATGTTTACTTTTTCCAGATTTAAAAAACATTAAAGATGAAGAGAACACGATACAAGTGTTTAGCATTGGTTTTAGAATCACTTTGGTGCGGCCCTAGTTTGTTAATTCAACATGGTTCCAACAATCCTAGTTGTGGAGGTTTTAGCCTCTCATGGTCGTGAAAAATTATCGGCATTCATAGACAAGCACGTAATTTTAATACTTACAAAGATGATTAGAAGAAAAATCACTTGTTATTACTTGAGAATTTATGAAGAATTATTCAAGAGAAAGGAAGAAAATCCAAGCAAGAAAATTTGCAAGATTGAATAGAAAGCTAACAACAATTCCTCTCAATGTGTTTCGTGAGTTTTCCAACTTTTCCCTGCGAAAATAACCTAAAAATTATTTATAGAACTATTTATAACCTTGTCCTAAGTAAATAGAGCTGCTTAAAGCTAGGCGACTTCACCTATGACCCATTAACCAAGATTGTATGGGTCGTACCTTAACTGCGTACGTTGGGTGGCATTTGCTAAATTTGGTGAAGTGTTGTGAGTATTACGACTAAATATCATGTGAACCTACGAGTTATCTGATCGGTCGTGGTTTGATGAAAATTACGACAATCTTACGAACTTTATCACGAATTGCTTGGTACGGCTTCGTACGTTAGTTACACGATCCGTGGCTCCTTCTCGTACCTTGAGACACGCGAGTCTTCACTTATTCCTTACTTCTCCATGGCTCCTTGGTATGTATATTGGGTAGATCTTACGATTCATGGTTCTACACCTTTAGGAGACTTAGCTTGTCCCAGCATCTTCTGTGTTTTCTACGATTGCTATGGTACCCACTCATTGCCATGAGCCCCTATCTGCCTTTGCCTCAACACTTTGGCCAAGACTTTCTATGACTCTAAGTACATCTCGTACCGGGATGGTATGGCTTGTCTTGAGTCTTTACTTAACCCTTTTCTACAATTTTCTCCATCTTTTGCACAATTCAACTCCAATATCTATTTTTCTTGAAAACAAAGTAAAAGTGCCTCATATCCATATAAACACATCTAAGTCCATTCTTATTTCCCAGAGTTTTAAGAATCGAATGTATTGTAAGCTCTTAGAACCTCATCCACCCTCTCCCTACACAACCTGTGCACCCTATCGACCACATGCAGGCACGCTGACCAGTGGCCCTAGTGTTGAGCACAGTATGTACACATGCTTGATTCCACATGGCTACATTAATAGTAGCGACTAATGTGAGAATTCCCCTTAGGATAATATTTAGCAACGTGCTATTCACCATAAGTAAAAACAAGCCGCTAGCCGGTCTGAAACAGCGACCGTGCAAATCTACCACAATTAGAACATCTTTGGATGTTGTCGATTGAAAAGGAATATTGCCCTTCACTCTTTGCATACGCTCTTGGACCTGTGTAGATAACCACTGTGGCTTTGCCTCCTTGAATACATTGGTATGTGCGGATCGCCCCACGATGGGGCTGCTCTTTCTCCCGAGATGGAGCACCCTTTAAACCTTCACAGGTGTTACGTGCTTTTGCTTTCTCGCTCGGCTTTTTTCCATTTCTAGATAGGGGACTCAAAATGGAGAGTAGTGTCAACCACATCCCTGAATAGGTACCACCTCACATATCTCGTATCACGGGGCCATGATAATGATTTTCAAGTCAATCTACAAGGTCTCACCTTCTCCTTGAGTTTTCGACTAAAAATGGAACATACCTTGATAAATCAGTGAACACTTAGCCTCGTACTGCTCTCATGTCATGGAGCCCTAACGTAGGTTATTGGTGACTTCTCATGTCATCTTATTTGCTCATTTAATGAGCACATCTTTAAGCGACATGGAGAAATCTAACCAAGTGATAGGTGCAACCCTTTTCTACCTCTCTGAATTAAAGTCCTCCATACCTCTGCTTAGATCCTAAGAATAGGAAAGTAGTAAATTCCACACCACAAGTCTCCTTCAATCCCAATATAGTAAATATCTTTCACAATGGTCGATGAACTTGAGGCTCAATAAAAATTAGTTTTCCATCAAACTCTACGGTGGCTTAAGATCCATGAAATTCTTAAGATCTTTGGATTGCTTGATGGTGTAAGCTGAATGAACAACCGGTGAGGGGTCAACGAGGTTCCTTTTTAGCTCCAACATTCAACTTAACTTGTGTTTGCGCTTGCGAAGTAGTTAGAGGGACTGGAAGTCAACTATGATTGGGTACTAAGGCCACTAACACATTCAACAATCTCATCAACACTTTGCATCGTAGACAAGGCAACGGTAGCTCTGATAAGCTGCTTGTCGATGGAGCATACGTTTGTTCCTCTACTCGGTCTAGTGCAGCAACTCGGGGCGCCTCCATTCACAACTTCGGGCTAAGGATAGGCAGTTCCTTGTTTGAGCCCTTGTTTGATGGGCTAACTCAACTACCACCTAGGGTAGTACCATGCCACACTCCCCATCCAATGGATGCCTTTGATCGACTACCGGATGAAGGCGCATTTCTTAGCCATCTGCGTAATAAATATTTCAAGATTACACTTGAATTAATTCATCACCGCAATGGAGAATGAAAGAGCGAGGAAAACATCCTAAATGTTTCGTAGCCTCGGAGTCATAGGTATGGGCACCTACATGCCCATGAATAAGACTCTACTAAACACTTTGCTCCATGATTCGAGACTTAAATTCTAAGCTCGATACCAACTTTATCACATCCCAAAATACCCCACTAGACGTAGCGGAACCGCTAACATCACCCCTTAGGCCGGAGACCAATTTATTCATTTCACTTGCTCATTTATATAATGAAGCAAATACATGCAAGTCTAAATACATCACTAATCATTAGATAGAAATTAGTGACTCAATGGAATCCAAAATCAATCTATGAAATTAAAAAATCACTCAAATTCTAAGTAGCCCAAATCCCAGCGATAAAATCATGGAGCATCCTAACAAGAATTACATGGAGTTTAAGCTGTTAGGTATGCAAACCCCAAGAAAGAAAATATAGGCTATAAAATAGATAATGTTGAAATGACAACCTCCATGAATCAATGCGATGGTTCACCTCGGCAACGGGGCTCACGCACGAACGGACTCAAATCAACCACTAGTCATTCTCCACAATGGTATCTTCATAGACATACAAGTAAGGAGTGAGCTATATATAAATATAACTTCATTAAGATCCTTGACCTACTTTAAATACCCCTTTAACAAGTGTTTAAAAAATATACATACAAAATCACCACAAGCAAAAGAATTATATCATAATATAATCTTCAACAAGTTTCACACAATTAATTATCAAGAATACTATATTCTTCAACACAATTTACACTGAGAGCTTGTCATGAATGGCATCTAAGGAATTTTCTCAACACCACAATTCCACAACAACATACACAATACTAAGTATTGTAAAAAGAGTACACAATGACAACGATATGTGGGAACATACACAATGCCCCAACTGCATGGCTCACAGTAGTATCACTCAGAAAATAATTATAATAAAAAGAGTTTTGGTGTGCTTAAATATAATATATACATGATTAGCTCGAGAGCACTAATTATGCTAAGAACACACTTTCGTCCCTACCATGGACCCGAGGAAGCGGACAAAACACATTTTAAAATAGATTTGAAAAACAAGCATTCAAAGCCGTCTCACCTACCTCGAATGCAACTCAAAGAACACTTTTTAATAATTCAATACTATGCTCACGAGGTCTCGGATCACCTTAAACTACAAAAAATGGGTTTAAAATGAATTAAAAAACCCTTTGGTAGACATTTCCTTAATTTTTTTAGGAAAAGTCAGAATTCGCGGTCAAGAGTATAGCGAAAAAGTCAACTTTTGGTCAATAGGGCGAGTACTCGAACTATAACCACCAGCAGTTCTCTTCGATGAGAGGATTTCGAGAACATTAATCAAATCAAATGTTTATAACGTTTGCCGTTTCAAATTGATGATTTGAGTGGAAGAACCACTAGGCTAAACTTTCTCGAATTCTTCAAAATTTCTCCATGCTCTATAAAATTTTCTTATAATCATGTAATAAAATCAAGAAAAAGATTAGGATCGTACCTTGATGCTTTGGATCGAAAATTCTTATTTTTCTCTCCTCTTTTCTTCCTTTTTTCTCTCTTTGCGTGTTTCTTCTTCTTTTTTTTCTTTGCATTATTTTTATGCTCTGCGTGTTTTCCCTTTTACGCCAGCAATATCGATTTTAGGCCTTTAATTCAATTGGTATTTGGCCATTATGATTACTATTATAATTAAATTCTTATACTACTTTTTTTATTCATTTAATTACTAAATAACCTTTAATTAAATTAAGGTTATTACATCAGCAACTAGGTAAAGGACAAAGCGTCTTTCCGGAAGGCGGTCCATTAATTAGAGGATAGTTCACCTAACAAAAAATTTTAGGATCAAAGAGCGACATGAAGGATGGACCATCTTTCTAGAAGATGGTCCACCAACAGAGCACGGATAACAACTTGGTAGAATCAAATTTTTAATCGGCAAAGCAACGGATGTTTGTCCTACATACGAAAGGCCCTCCGAGTTTTTGATGAATTAGGAGTTTTAGGACTAGTATAAATAGTATTTTTCTTTATTTTTTTGAGTACAATCAAATCAGATTATATCCTAGATAGAATAGTTCATACGACATTATAGATAGATAGCATAGAAAGTAGATCCATCTTGTAATTTGAAGAATAAAATTTATTAATTCAAGTTTTATTCTCCAAAATTTCTTTTCATTGGTAAGTATGTTTAATTAATTGCTTTCTTCTTCTCTTCTTACTATGGGTAGATAAATCTAGTAAGAATAACTAGATTAGACCTGGTTCCACTTTTTTATTTTGAACAACGTGCGGGTGTTTTGCCTTCAAAATTTTATTGTTTTAGGCCCCATGCACCTATAAAAACAACCTTAAACTACCCATTGGCCAAAAATTATCTTACAATGAGTACAGTATACATACAAATTTGGAATTGCCTCCCAATCATTCTACGATTTAACTTTATAGCACAGCGCAATGCTTTTAAATCAAGGTACTCTCCTCCACTTCCTCCTCCTTGTTAGATGATAAAACAAAAGGAACATAAAGCGCGTACATAAGATTGAAAGGTAAAAAGCCCCTCCTATAGAAAGAAAGACCTCAATTATCAATCCAACAAGCACTTAACCTATTAGGAAAACCTCAAGGCAATTGAGTTCCCAGAAACTCTTCATTCCTAACCAATTAACAATCCAAGGCTTAAGAAACTAACTCTCAAACTATATATTCTTCAATATCATGAAAATCTACCTATTAAAATAAAAAGAACTATTATTTGTACTACACCAGAAAATGAAAGACTAGTAATTGCAGTTATACCCTTAATAAAATAGGGGTCTTGTTTGGTTTGTCTTCCTTGCTTTAATTCAATATATATCCATTTGAAATATTCTAGCCCATCTTTTTATCAATATGGCCACTTTGCACTCTCATCCATACTTTATCCTCCCAAGCTATCATCGACATATAGGCACCTTAGGTTGCATCATGCTGCCTTTGCTTTCGATGTTCTTTTTTGTCAAACATCGTCTCATCAAATTATCTAGTTGAATAATATTAGCTCTTATCGCGGAGACTCCACCAACTTCTAACCTGCAGTGTGCTACGTATTGTTTAAAGACTCCTATGGAGACTCTTGATAATCTCGATTACCTACTCACATGAGATTGAGCATGGCCTCTAACTCATCATAACTCATAGACTGATATCTGCCCTTTAGTGTTACATCTAACAACACTTTTAAATCTTGCATCAATCCCTCTATAATAGTATGCCCCAAGATCTCCTTGCGCTTTGTATGATAACGCATTTGACCTTCTGAGGCTAACCCATATACCTCTCCAGGCTTGAGGTAATAACTCTCCATCTTTCTACGCGAACACATGAATTTTGCCTCTCATCTCTTTAGTCCTCTCGAATGAGAAGAATTTGTTAAGGAACTTCTCTAGCAAGGTATCTCATTATTCCTATCGTCTTACTTTTTAACCACTCTTTTGCTTCCCCAAGCAATGGAATAAAAAACAGTGTCATTCCTTATACTCATTCGAAATATTCTTATAATGAAAGTTCTCACTTAGCTCAACAAATTCAATTAGGTGCCCATGAGGTTCGTCATAAGGCTTACCTTGATACTAGCACATATTCTACATCACTCGCACTATTCCTTTTCCTTTAACTTAAAAAAAAATTTCTGTTGATGGTTAGCTTTACAACAGAGGTGGGTGTTTGATTATGTGATTCTATTTTATCAAACTTCAATTTGATTTTGATTTTGATTATGGAAAAATATGCACCAAACACAAGACAAATTAGTTTTGTTCAATTTGATTTTTTATGGTTCAATTCGATTTGGTTCGATGTATTTCTAAAATGGTTTATTCAGGTGAAAATGAATAAAATAAAATTAGGACCAAACTAAAGAGTATCAAACACCCCAAAACTTTAAAATTCAACTATTACAGTGTTAATTCATTTGAATATGAGCTGACTGTGGGCGACACTAGCGAGTAATGCCCCCGGCCGGCTTGCCCGGGAGCCCCTCGACCACAACAACATGCGACGAGTACTTGAGGCTACCACTAGCCAACGAGCAAATAATTTCCCGACGACCGGTAGCCAACAGCAACTATCACTCTAGAAGCAATAGCAGCGATTGCTCGATAGGCGTGTCAGCGAGGCCGCAACAACAAGCGAGGTAGCACAAATTGCACAATAGGTAGCACAATACAACAACACAATGACACACTACATAATTGCTATTATTGCATAGTGCATATGCATCAGTAAAGTTAAAATACTTAAAACATGCATCATTTCATCCAATAATAATATTAAAATTATGTCTTAATTCCATCATCCAACACAAGTAAACAACACTAGTCACTAGCAAGTAGTAATCGAAATTAAGTTTGTTAACCAAATTGTAAACATAAGCTTAGAACATAAGCTGAAATATGAAGTCGTAATCTTGATAAGAATGAAGCTCAAGACATCTCTTAAATTGATTCCATGAGGAACTTGAGTCATTCATTGATGGATGGAAGTAACACCCCAAAAATTTTCTAGATCGAGCTAGAGGTTGAAACAAAGAAACTAGGAAAATGTGCACCGGGTCACAAAATGAGTCATTCAATAACTCGTCAAGTGACACGAAGGGTCATAACATGACTCTTTAGGTGTGCAAGAATGGAATATGTTAGTTTGGAGACCTCACGAGATGGGAGGATGAGTCATTAAGTGTCCCCATGATTCGTTTAGAAAACCATTAACTATACAATGGTGGAGAAATGGTGGATTTCAATGTACCTCACGGATTGCGGAACGAGTCGTCAAGTCCATTGACCCATTTTGTGACTCATTATTTGGGGAAAAATTGAGGCGAGTTTTTTTTTTGGCTTTAGAGGCGACGAGTCGAGACCACGACCGTTACTTGACCCAATGGGCCGTCAAGTGAATCGTTGGGATCTTGGTAAGGTTATTTTGCGGTCGATTTATTAGCGTGTTTTCATAAAGTCTTATATTTCACTCTAAACTACATCATTTTAGCCTCCTAAAGAGTGTATTTAGGGTTCTATTCATGAAGCCTCATTCTACTCCTGACACTCTCATTAGAAGATCCAAATCCTATTCCAAGATCAATCTAGGATTCTTGTGAGAGTCTTCCTCAATTACTTTTGGGTCTCCAATCTAGTTGAAGGTTCTCCAAGCCCAGTATACGGGGCCATGAAAGGGGGACTTCTTCCACCTTCATGCCCAATTTCTTCTCTAACTCATAAATTCAAGTCTCCAATTAAGTGTATTAAAAATTCTAGCATTCAAACCCAATTCCATGCAAATATCCATGCTATGTATATAGGTCTAATTCTCTCATGTTTCTATTAATAGTTTAAGATTATTGGGGCAGATTTTACTCTTAATTTATTTATTAAATCATGATTTCATGTTTATGAAAATTATTCCCTCTTATGCTTGATTAATGAAATTCAAGCTTATGAGTCTATGATTTCATGTATGATGAATTATCTAGTATACGTGAATGTTTATGAATTCTTAGCAATATCCCATGATTTGGTGAAGCTTAATTCAAGTATGTATGATTTCATGACTTGGGCAAGCCCATGCAAAATTAAATATGTTTATCGTGATTTTAGCCCAAGGCTTACAAGATCGATTTTAAAGAGTATTTGGAGTCAATGCTCCCTATATTCAAATTTAAGTTATGTTTTGGGAATATGATTATATGAGCAATATGCATGTTTTAGGGCTTGATGTCTATGCCAGAGTAGACCGGGGATTTTTAGGACCTCGATTTACGAACTATGTGCCAACTTAGGATGTATTCTTATTTGGGACCTCTCAAAGAGTGTTTCCCCACGTGCGGACACAACGATAATATCACACCTCATTAGATCCTTTGGCTTGGTAAGGCATAGGATGGATCTCACCTCACGTAGGCAAGATGTGGGATCATCAAGTGTTCTGCATACATGATGGTTGTAGGTTATGATAGGTCTCCCATTGTTCCTCGCTATTTTATGCTACTAATGTTCAAGTGTCACACCTGATGCAGTACAGACGAGACACGATACATGGAGTCACAAGTAACCCCAAGTCAACTCATGTTCTATCACTTAACTATGCGACATTCTAAGTAAAAAACATAGCGGAAGCTTTAAAAGTAATAATATAAAACATTAATGAGAAAGAAGCTGAATCATAAAGTTTTAAAAAATAACCCAAACAAGGCGACGGTACGAAAGTATGTAGTAAACGGTATCTATTTGATGAGTTGTTGGGACAATCCACAGAAACTAACTCTAAATAGCGAAAAGAAATATAACTAAAAAGAAATAATCTTCACCTCGAGATAAGGACTCACCCAAGGATGTAGATGAAAACTTCGAACGAGATGCTTCCTAACGGTGCTGAGTTTGAGAACCTCACAATTTGTATCATAAAATGATACAACATAAAAGGTATGTGTCAAAATTTTGAATGTACCGAGTAATTGAGAGAATCATAACACGCGAAGAATAAATAACTAAACATGGAAGACATGCAATAACCAGCGGAAATCTTGGCTTGGTTAAATTGTGATATATATTGAGATGTTCTAAAAGACCCTATCTTATGGTCAAAAGACAAGCCCTAAATCGAGATACTAATCTTAATCTTTGTACAAGGCGATCGGGCGAATAATGCGAGGCAAAAAGTGGCGACTAGTCGGAGAGAGGCTATAATCGATATATAACTATGTGAGCTAGACGTGGAGTCCGTTGTATACACCTATTGGTAGGACCCGGTATACCTCGCCGGGGTATAAAGGAATGGCCCGAGTGATCACGGGTTTGGGGCAATGAGGACAATAAAAACATAACGTATGGTGGCAACATAGTTAAGGAACACAGGTGCGTTAGAACCACAATTAAAGCTCGGTGCTAAGTCTTATTCCTTTGGATAGTCCTAGGCCCGACTACTAAGGCGATAACTCAAGCTGGTGCCCGAGATTAGTCAGGAATACCTATACGGAAGTACCTTGAGAATCTTGTTGGACCCGGATGCAGCCAGCTGTTTGTTCTAAGACTAGTTAGAGCTGCTTATCTAGAAGCGTCGTAATAGTCTAAAAAAGAACAAAGCGTAATCTAAAGGGGCTGGGGGTCTGGGCTTGTCGAGCTGCTTATCCCCCGAAAGTCATGTTGCCTAAAGAACCACTAAATCTAATATTGAGTCAAATACTAATAACTAGGAGGCATTGTTCGAGGCAAACTACAAGCAAGTGCACGTAGTCGTACAAGTAGTAAAGTGGCTTTATTTCAAGCCAAGTGCTCCCGATCCCACGGGGGCCCCGAACTACGATAGTAATTCACCTAAGCGTTAGTGAACGATATCTCTATGAATGTAGACAACCAAAAAATTAATGTTTTATGAGTTAAGATTACTAAGTAATAAGAATCTAAGTCAAGATTATAATTTGAAGTACGAACAATAGCGATGAACAAGCTAAGGTTAAGGCAAACATGCGTGGGATGTAATTTCTTAATTCAATTCGGCTAATCTTTCTCTTCAGTTGCTAGTCCGAAATTAATTGCCTATGGATTGGATCTTTAGACTCTATCCAATTAAAGAACCATGAGAACTTATTCTACATTTAAGTATTGATAAAAATCTCATGCTCTAGCCATACATAGCAGATTCCATAAATGACTAATAAGACTTTCGGATATATTCCTATTCAGAACGTAAATCTTTTCTCAATTTTCTCGGCTAAGAAAAGATCATATCGTACAAATTCACATCTATCCAATTGCACTTTCCTTTTGGAATCAAGAATTGGATTTCTAAAGATATACGTAACTTGTGGCCAGAAACATTAATGCTACGGTAAGAACAGAATTGATAGAACATTGATGAAAAAGATGGCGAAGCCATTAATTACATTCCTCTACAATTATCCTAAACCTTAGCAATAGGTGAATTAGTCACTCATTTGTGGATTAAATTCATTTTCAAATAAGTAGAATTCATAAAAGCAATTAAAATTAAAGAGAAAAAGGAAGATAATAACCCTAGAATGTTATTCCTTCTACCATAAGAAACAACACTAATCATGTTGGTTAGTATAAATTCACATTTACCTAAGAATCACATGAGATTGCACACATAACAATAGATAAACAAGTCGAAATGAAGTATTTAGTATCACTTGGGCATGAAGTGTTGCCCAAGATCACTTACCCACACTTAAAACCTTGTTCGTCCTCGAAAAGCACTTTCACATCTCATGCAATTGAAATCACTCACTTAGCTATTTTGGCTCGACCATTGACTATGGCTATACGGATTATTTAAGATAGAAAATCATCAAGAAAACATGCATGGTTTCATCAATACAATGAAGTACACCACATTAAAACCTCCTAACCTCAAGAATCGCTTCTACTCAATCTTGGAAAACTCATGCAAATCACATGATCAAGACATCCGACACAAATTTTAATATCTCGTCAAGCATGTTCCCTCACAACATTAGAGAATTACCCCATTTGCCATCATAAGATTTCCAAAGCACTAAAGTGACAGGGTATATAGATACGATTTCGCTCGCTCTCCCAAAGAATTCACATGCATCATGTCATGACCAATAAGCTTGCCTCTAGTGTTTCACTCCACTAAAATAAAGATGCGTGATGTAAGATCACGTAGGAATTAACAGGTTGTAATGTAAGATAAGAAACCGGTAAATCTTTTGGGCTAACCAATAATAACTTAAGCCCCAGCTTCCCTAAAGACGCTTTTCAATACATCCCACCTTGATACAGACATTGCTTCTTCCTCCCTCCTCTCATTCTTGAATTTTCTTCTTTGTTTTTGTTCCCATTTCTTTAAGCACACTCGACTTACTAGCGAAGAGTATTTATGCATCTTTATTTTTTTTCTCA
Organism: Datura stramonium; assembly: GCA_018107945.1. Taxonomy (NCBI): domain Eukaryota; kingdom Viridiplantae; phylum Streptophyta; class Magnoliopsida; order Solanales; family Solanaceae; genus Datura; species Datura stramonium. The sequence continues at coordinate 11,817 of JACEIK010003532.1, read as the reverse complement.
TTCATTGATTTTCTTACTCTCTACTATTAATTAATCAATTTCAACAAGTGCACCTTTGACCTTTTCTTTAGCTTCCACAACTTCCGCTTTCCTTCCGTTTCACACTTCTCACTCTACACTATTGGAAAATTGTTTTCTTAAGCGCTTAAGAGTTTAGGATTACGAAATTCTTGGCTAACGAAAAGAAGGGATTAAACTGGTTTGTACCTCTCCAAAGAATAGGCTAAAGGCTCAATGGGGCTAACTAGGATGTAACATTCAAGGTAGGTATGATAATGGAGAAACTTTCGATTTATTCAAAGAAATGCCTACATTCTTTCCTACAATCCACATCCTTCATTTCGTTTTTAGTACACACCGGGAAAGTTCAGACACTTCACAATAGCATGGAACAATTGAAACCTCACCTCACACTCATTGCACATGCTCAACTTAAGATATTCTGAACTCTTCAATCGGCTAATTACAAGAATTCATTATTAAGCCTCGATCACCGAGATTGAATTCTAGGGCCTAGGTATCTCAACATGTTTAACATATTTGCATGCTTTCATCTGAATCACCTTTGCATCTTAAAAACATGTGTAACACGTAACAAAAATTTCGAACCATTAATTAGCGACACGTTTGGGAAATAAATAAAAGAAAGAAGAAAAGAAAAAACTACTCCTATCGACTACATTTCCTTAAGGCCGGTCGTCATACATCCATCATAGGTAACAATCGCTATCTATAGCGTCGGTTCAATGGGATCTTCTCGGGAAAGCTCGGAAAAAAACCAGAAACCCAACATAAAAAATTTCAACAAAAAATTCGATAGAAAAAGATAAAATATAATTTACATATATTCACACATCACACACAATAGAAATTTCAAGATTCATTACATCACCAACATTAATTATAGAACCACGAAACCACAGTCTGGGGTCACAATTAGCATAATCACAACAAACATAAACAAAGCGACTAGCACCTAACTACTCCCGCCCACATAATGGAACCACTTTAAGTGCAGTGTTCATATAATTGAAAAATATCACAAGGTTGGGTGGTGAAACTCCGCGATCAATCCAAGTATTCAATTTCTTCATTAGGTGCAGTAGCTTCATCTCAAGATCGGCTTATCACCCCATGCAGTCGTCGACTCAACATCTTAGTCACTCCCGGCGTGTCTCTCATTGGTAGGGGCGTCATCATCCACGGAGCTCCATAAATGCGGGCCCCACTCGGTATAAAGATCGAGCATTCTCGTTAAATGGATAATCCAACTAAGCACGCCGCCAGCTCATCCTCAGTTGCGGTCCTTCTGCGATGTGTTGCAACATCTAAATCCCCCTTTTATGCGAGACCATGTATTGATAATCTCAAACGTAATCGCTCGGCTAGTGTGAGCAGGCCCGTAAGTAGTGTCAAAGTGCCTTGGTTTTGGTGACATCAGGCACGCCTTTCAATCTGAGGATCTAATCTAGGGCCTCCTCCTCAATACGTGGCCGCAAGAAAGTGGTAAACGGACCACCAAACTAGTATCTATGCCTAATTGCGGTCGGGCTCTCTTCATGGCGGAGACAGTCACCACCCCAACATTGAATTCAACCCCTTCATCGGTGCATACGCAGAAAAGCTCTATCACCCAGGTGACATCGAGTCATGTACCCAGGATCGGCACTAACAAACAATCTTCAGCCAAATCCAGGTCTCCTGTTCATCGAGAATAGGGCAATGGAAATGGTAGCCGCCTCCTTGTGCCTACCCACACGGCTGTCGATCGGGCTCCACATAAGGTCCGTCTTATATCCGCGTAGGTGGAGTGATGTTCGAGTGACCCGAAGGGACATGACATACGTGTCCAGCGCCCCCAAGATTGCATTCAAATTGTGGGGTTCTGGTGACCTGTCCTCTAATTTTGATGGGTGTGGGAAAGGTGTGAGTTCCAGGTTGGCATGAAATTCCCAGATAAGATGGAGATTGCACTCCACAGGTTCTTAAAAAATAAGAAAGTTTGGCCCATCGGTGTCAATCCTGTGTACAATCCTTGAGGAATTCTGTGCAGTGGTTCACAGTGCTATAACTCCTCCGGGAAGTATTTGGTTTCTTTATGTTTGGCATCTCTTCCCCTCGCCAGTCACCCATATAGTTCCCGTCTTTGTCGGTGTTTCCACGAGAGCAGTTGGTGTTCTTCCAAATCTTTCTTGTTCCCAATGTTACTCTCTTCTGCGGCGCCGTGTGGATGGCACATAATCTGTCGTCACGACGTGTTCTGTTGTTCCAAACATACGGTTCCAATGTTATTCAAGTCATAGTGCTTTAACTAAGGGATTTGGGTTTAATTGGATCACCCCACACTTAGTCTTTATCCGAAATCAACAAAAATTCGACAGAAGACATTCATGTTTCGCAATTCATAACATTCAACATGCTTAGTGCACTCATACAAGTCGATGGAACAACTACTTTGTACTACTCAGACTTCGTACAATGAAAAAATTTCTCCATCGATTCAATTATATCATCATTAGCACTTTGAAATTTTATCACAACAATCTATGTAATTCTCCAATTGTAGTCTCTCATCCCTCTTCTAACTTAGCATATTCTTGTCATCACAATACATTTCACTTCAAACAACATACAGCCTAATTTATCAACATTTTAATGCATTTGTCTTCTTCCTATTCAATCCTCAACCACAGCTATCAATATCATAAGAACTTCAACAATCATGCAATCATTGAGCTAATCTCTACCAAAAATGGTCCTAAGAACATCATTCAATCATAACTCAATTGATTTCAATCTTATTTCCTACTTAGGGAAAGGTTTCATCACAAAACATGTTCAAAAATCAAAATATGAGCAATAATAGGGAAAAATTCAAGGACATACCTTTACTTTGATGAGAATTGAAGAAAACTCAAAGGAATTTGATCACTAGAGTCAGGTGTCACGTTGGGGAGAAGGAAATTTTGGGTGTGGGTCGCGGAGGAAATGAGGGAATAGGGAAAAAAACAAGGAATTTGGGGTTAAAAGGAGGTTTTGCGGGTTACAGGTGACCGAGGTGACCGTATGAAATACACCTCAACGTGTCACGGAGGGAACACGGAGCAACGCACTCCGTGACACGGGCCATCGCGCGGTATTGCAAAAATTTTAAATCAGGAATACACCTCCATGTCATGGAGGGTAACGCGAGGCCCTCCTCCGTGACACGAGCCACCGCGTAGGCTCAGAATGTGCCAATTTTTATTTTCTTACCTTGATTTTTTTCCTTTGCGCTTTTGTATTTTTGCCTCTGTTCACGAAGCTTCGTTTCAACCCACGAAATTAGATTTAGAAATCATAGGTTTCCTCTCAAAAAATTTTCTTTTTTCTTTTTGTATGTTTCAAATATTCTACTCTTCTATTACAACACATTCATGGGTTGCCTCATGCAATGCACGGTTTTCGTCGCGGCTCGCGTTATTAAATCTCGATCATCCTCACAGAGTGATGGCGTCTTCTCTCGAATAACGTCCTCACTGATAATGCTTACATCTTTGCTAGTTCACCAAATTGTTATGGCACTTTATCTTCTTGCCACAACTCCCTTTGCCCAGTGTGGGGTCATTCTCACCACTTCAAACAACCACTGACAACTTGGACCGCAGCTTTCACGGAAAAAAGATTCAGCCTTGAGTTGAACAACAACACTCTACGCGGCTCAAAGATCCGATGCCATGTGCCCTGTCGTGCCACCTTTTAGTTTCTCTTTGTGGCATTTGGCACTTTCATAGGCATGCCATGAAACTCATCTAGTTCGTTGAGAGTGCATCCCAGCCTCTTCTTCCTGCTAGCTCAGGATCCATGTTCTCACGGCCCAAAAAGTTCGATGCTCCAACTCCACGGCAGATGACATGCCTTTTCCATAGACAATGCATGCGGAGAAGTCCCAATTGGTGTCTTGTATGCGGTTCACCATAAGCCCACAACGCATCGTCGGTTGCTTGCCAATCAATTCGTTGTGCATTCAGCATCTTCTGTAGAATGCGCTTTATCTCTCTGTTTGACACCTCTACTTGTCCACTAGTTTTGGGATGATGATGTTGCTACCTTGTCACCTTTTATACTTAGCTGCTTAAGTTCCTTAAAATTGCATTCCGCAAAATGAGCCACCTCCATCAGCGATAATAGCTCGGGGTATCCAGGCTTTGGTGAAAATTTGCGTTTTCACAAATTTCGTCACCACCTTGTTGTCATTCACAGGTAAAAGTTGTTGCCTCGACCCACTTAGATACACTTAGTCAACCGCTACCAAGAGGTAACGATTACCAAATGACGGGGAAACTGATCCCTTGAAGTACTATTCCCCATACATCAAAAATTTCAACCTCTGTACTCTAGCTATGAGTGGCATCTCCTTTCTTCTAACAATTGTGCCTGTTCTTTGACTTCTATCACACATTTTTACATATGCTATAGAATCTCTAACAGTGTAGGCCAAAAGAAACACATTTGTCACCCCATGTGAGCTGTCGCTCTCCTCTAAGTAGTGCCCTCCATACAATCTTGATGACACCTCCCTTAATATACACACAATTTGGCTCTCTCGGATGCATCGTCTCATCCTTGATTCAGGTCTCACTGCTTAACGAGATATGGCTCATCTCATATGTAATACCTACAATCGTGTCTCAACTTCTTTCTTCATCGTAGCCTCCGGTAGGTAGACTCCACTTGCAACAAGTTCACAATATTTGCATACCAAGGGATTTCGGCTTCCCTTACTCGAAGGCTGCTCTGCGAACTCTTCTTTGATACTATCACCTTCCTTTACATGCAGGCTTTCCAATCGCGATAGGTGATCTGCCCACTTGATTCTCGCTCCTTTGTCCCAGAGTCTCTAGGTCAAACTCTTATAGCAACAATATCCATCGATTAGTCGGGTTTTGCATCCTTCTTTCCAAACGAGATACCGGAGTGGCACATGATCGGTATACACCACTAATTTCGCCCCTGGTAGGGCTGAATTTATCAAATACGAACACCAATGCTATCATCTCCTTTTAAAATGACGTATTATTGACTTGGGTTGCGTCAATTTTTGCTTGCATATTAAATGGAATGAAAATTTTTATTCCTCACATTGCCCCAATACGGCTCCTAAATACCCGTCACTTGCATCACACATTAATTCAAAAAGGAGTTGCTCCCAATCAGGAGAAGCGAGAATAGGCTCTTCTACCATCTTCTATTTTAGCTCCTCGAATGCTTTAACAATCTTCGTCAAACTCGAACTTCACCTCTTTTTCTAGCAACGAAGCATATCGGTGCAGAAATTTTTGAGAAGTTCTTGATAGACAATCTGTAGAACCCTTCATGTCAGAAGCTGCGAACACCCTTCACTGACCTTGGTGGTGGTAGCTTTTGATCACTTCAATCTTTGCACGATCGACTTCCAACCCTTTGCATGAAACAACATAGACGAGACGATACCCTCCTTGACTAAAAAATGACATTTCTCCCGAGTTGAGCACAAGGTTAGAGTCTTCCAAATCGAGCTAGCACCTGTCAATGATACGCAAACATGTAGCAAGCGAATTACCGAAAACTGAAAATCATCCATAAATACCTCGTGTTTTCAACCATATTGTGAAAGATCGCCATCATGCATCAACTTTGGAATGTGGGCGGTGCATTGTATAGACCAAATGGCATACGCCAGAAAGCATATGTCCATAAGGACATGTGTAAAAATGAATACACTACGATCCTCGGTTGTATGGCTATTTGATTATAGCGAATATCCATCAAGAAAACAATAATATCTTGACACCTTGACACAGCCGTCGATCAATAAATGGGATAGGATAATGATCTTTCCTCGTGGCCTTATTGAGCTTCTGTAATCCATGCAAATTCGCCGACTGTGATCGTACGTGTGGGAATCATCTCATTCTTTTCGTTTGGTGACCACGGTCATCCCTCCTTTCTTTGGGACACTTTGAGCAGGGCTAACCCATTCCTTTATCTCGAAATGGGATATACCCACGCTGCATCCGGCCACTTGATCGCTACGATTCAACCTCGTCGATGTTGCACGATGGCTTGGATCCTTCTTCCCCAAAAATGCCTGTGTATGCAAAAAATTTGAACTAATTCCTATGATGTCGACATTTGCCAACCCGTTGCTTTCTTGCCTCTTGAGGACCGCAATGCATCTTTCACTTGTGCCTCACATTGATTCTCTACGGAAATGATGGTGGAAAGGTGTCATCTTCCCCCAAAAATACATACTTCGGATGTAGGCATTGTCTTCAACTCCAATTTTAGGAATTGCCTCCTCAATTGATGGCTTTGGAAATTGGTTGAGGACCTCATCAATGGCTCAAAAATCTTGCTTCTGAGGAAACCATTTTGGCTCGTTGACATCTGTACCATCTCATTTGTATACTTGTCTCAAAATGATTGGAGCCCATCAAGGCTCTCTCAAATGAGTCGTGAGTCAACAATATGAAGAATTGATTCACGATTTAGCATTGATTGTTGATAGCTCCTCATAAGTGGCGGTAGCTTCATGGCCTTGTACACATTAAAAACCTCTACTTTACCCATTGCTGCATGGTTAGGCGCCGGCGCCACATCAATCAAAGCTTGCTAGGTTGCCAGAAAGGAGCGTCCCAAAATAAATGGGACTTAGCATCGACTCGAAATCCAAGATAATAAAATCCCCGGGGAAAATGAGGTAGCCCGCTTGCACTAGCACATCCTCACAATACCATACGAATTGGCCAAGAATGGTCGGCTAATTTTATAGAATCTGATGGTTAGTCTAGAGAGTTCCGACTGACTTCTTGAACACCAATGTCGGCATCAAGTTTATCTTGCTCCCAAATCACATAATCACGAGCTCGAATACATTTGCCAATTTTAATCGAATGAGTAAAGCTCCCGGGATCCTTCGCTTTGTCGCGGCACATTACGTGACCGGGAGGTGCACTCCTCGATAAGTGCCCATGCATACTGATAATCTTCTTTTGTTTGCTACGATGTCCTTGATGTACTTGGCATATTTCGGCACTCCTTGCAAAACATCAACCAAAGGTAAATTAATATGTACATGTTTTGACACTTCCATGAATTTCTTAAAGCAAGCTTAACTTCCTTGTGCTTCTTTAATCTACGAGACGGGGTGGTGGTCTTTCTATCTCCCATTTGCCTTTTCCTTCCCCCCTCACATCATCATGTTTCCCACGTCTTTTTCCACTTCTTTCTGAATCTTTGGTGGTCTTTCTCTCCTTAAGTTGAATACCAACTCCTTGTGGTAACTACATTGACCTACTTGGAATTTGGGTTAGTATCACTTGGTAGTCTTCCCAGGCTGGTGTTTTGTTCTCGACTAACTATCAGCCCGATACTCCATGCCTTTGTAGCTAGCTGTTGATTTTCATGTGTTGCTAATTTCACATAATCAACCTTGCGTACGCGCTTGATTTAGCTATTATTATTTTGAACATATCCTCGGTGTTGTTGGGTGGTGGAGGAGTGCATTGTTTCCTCTATATTTGAGGCGAAAATTGTGATGCCCCCTTGATTTCTGCCACGCCACTGATTCGAACTCTGTCCTTGATGGCAATTACTCCCCCGAGAAAAATTCGGATGATTCCTGCAATTTGAGTTGTAACTATTGCAATCTTTTTTTTATTGATTATTATTCCTGCGGGCGTTCCCAACAAAATTTCTAGAGTCGATTGGCACCTGGCACCTCGGGTGAGTGTTCACCTACTCCACATACTTCACACCATACGATGAAGCTGGTGGCGGGCTGTGCTTGATTCAAGCTCATACTCTTTTGAAGTGGGTGTTGGGCGATTTTGCAACGCAGCTATACGTAGCAATAGTGTAAAACCATCCACCTCAAAGACTCTGCCCCGCTTTCCTTGTTCCTCCTCGTGTTGAGTCCGCATTCCATTACGGATTTCCTGTGATATGATTTAACAAAGTGTAAAGCTCCTCATATGTCTTATCCAATTCCTTCCCACATTTGTGGTGATTAAAAAATTTTTAGTATGTGGTTCCAAACCTTTAATGAATGTATGCACCAACACATCATTAGACTAGTGATGATGAGGACAATCCCTTAACATTTACTTGAACCTCTCCCAAACTTGTACAAATTCTCACCCTCTGTTTGTTTAAAGCTAAGAATCTAACTTCTAAATGCAGGCTGTCTTCCCGGATGGAAAGAATCGTATCAAAATCTTCCTTGCAAGATCATCCCAGTAGTGATAGAGTTGGTGGTTCGGCTTTCAACCACCTCTTTGCTTCCCTCAATAATGAACGGGAATAATGTAAGCCTCCACATAGTCGAGATGACCTCTTGTGAGATATATACAAGTATCCCTTATCTCCAAAAAGTTTTGGAGATGCCGTTGTGGAACTTCATGAGGGAGACTTGTAAATTGACCGCTGCAGTGTGCAACAATTGCAACATATTAATAGCTTGAACCTCCTCCTAGCTGCAGTGCGCGAATACTAGTTGTAACATTATTTGCATGGGCTTGCTTGCCACTTTGTGGATTACATTCTTTGCTCGAGAGTACTGTCTTGCTTGGCCCATAGCTTCTTCTCTAGAGCTTCCCTTCTTTTGCGATAAAATTATCTCTACGCTCATAAATGAATCCACCAACCTCCTTATCTCTTGCCGGCGTTGAGAAAAATTCCAATGCACCGCAAGAGAAAGGCTAAGATCAAGTTTTCAACACTTATATTGAATTTGTAAACTAACACTAAGAAAATAAATTTACGATTGCCGATCCACAAACAAGCGGTGCCAAAAACTTGTTCGAGCCAAACTACACGCAAGTGCACATGATGGAGACAAGTAGTAAAAAGTGGCTTTATTTCAAGCAAAGTATCGAACCCACAGGGCCTGAACTACAGTAGTAATTCACCTAGCGTTAGTGAGCGATATCTCTATGAATGTAGAAAACCAAACAATTAATGTTTTATGAGTTAAGATTACTAAGTAATAAGAATCTAAGTCAAGATTAAAATTTGAAGTCGAACAATGGCAATTAACAAGGCGAGGTCAAGGCAAACATGCGGGGATGTAATTTCTTAGTGATTCGGCTAATTTTCTCTTCGGTTGCTAGTAAGGAATTAATTGCCAATGGATTGGATCTTTCGGCTCCTATCCAATTAAAGAATAATGACAACATATTCTACATTTACGTGATATAAGAATCTCATGCTCTAGCCATACATAACCGATTCCATAAATGACTAATAAGACTTTCGGATATATTTCTATTACGAACGTAAATCTTTCTCAATTTTCTCGGCTAAGAAAAGATCATATTCTACCAATTCACATCTGTCCAATTACTTTCCTTTTTAGAATCAAAATTGGATTTTAAGATATACATTAGCATTGGCCAAACATTAATGTAGTAAGAACAAGAATTGATAGAACAACCATTGAAGAAAAGATGAAAATTAAAATGATCAATAATTACAATTCTCTACAATTATCCTTAACCTTAGCAATAGGTGAATTAGCGACTCATTTGTGGATTAAACATCTTCAAATAAGTAGAATTCGTACAAGCAATTGAAATTAAAGAGAAAAGGGAAGAGAATAACCTTAGAATTTTCGTCCTCTCAACCTACACTTTACCCGTTCTTTCTCAAGAAAGTCGAGGAATGTTTAAATAAAACCTAGGAGTGTGCTTTATTTATACTATTGAGAATTTTTGCCGGAATATCAGAAACGTGGCACGGAGTGTCGCGGAAGCGCCTCCGTGCCACGGGGCTATCATGGACTAGCGGAACTCGGCTCCCCGAGTAAGCGCACCTCGGCGTAGCATGACATGTATCACGGAGCCTTTCCTCAGGTGCTACTGTGCTATCGCGCACCTTCACTTGGAACCCGAGGAGTTCCCGTAACACTCGACGTGACACGGAGTGCATCGCGAACCTTTGCCTCCATGCCACGGAGGTAACGCGGCGAAGACACCTCCTTTGGAATTTGAAATAAATTATTCATCCAAGGCGGAAATGCCTCCTTCGATGGTAGCGTGACATGAATTGCCATCGCGGAGCTCCCTTTGCCAACTTCCTGCCCCATCCTTCAACTGCTTGCTTCCAAGTCATTTCCGCACTTCTCCAACTTGTACATTAGCTTCCAAATTCCTTCTACTGCAAAACAACACTAATCATCAACACTAATCATGTTGGTTAGTATAAATTCACATTTACCTAAGAATCACATGAGATTGTACACATAACAATAGATAAACAAGTCGAAATGAAGTATTTGTGTATCACTTTGGTATGAAATTCTGCCCAAGATCAGGCATCACAGACACCTCAAAGATTAACTATAGTCAAACTGATTAGGCAACATTTTTGTATTATACTGGATATGCTAATAATTGACTGAGACTGGACTAACAAACATCTAACTGAATTCTCAACATTTTCTAGTAATATGGGAAACCCAACTGATAAAATCAAACCAAAAGGAATAACTAGTCCAACAGGCAAAATTCTAGTTTACTAAATTCAAAGTTAGGGATAAAACCATTCAAAAAAGAATGAGCATTAACATGATAACCAGGTCGTGAAATATGACAACAATCAACATAGACCATATTCCACGTGCTATAAACAAAGTCTGACATATCATTTATTCTAATTCAAAAGTTCAGGGCTAGAACTAATAGAGAAGATAGAGAAGATTTTAGGGACACAATGGAAGAACTATTCCCTTGTTGAATTCTCACATACTTGGTGATGGAAATCCCTGAGGTAATCCCTTGAAAATCTGAGGAGAATTTGCTTGCCCTAGCTTCTGCTCTGAGTCTTTTCTGGGAGAATTCTATGTTCTAACTTTTGAGGGGATGTGAGAAATGAAATAAACCTTCGGTTAACCCCTCTAAAATTTCTGATTAAAACCCAAAATGATGTAGTTTAGAGTCTAGGAGTTTAGGAAATTCTGTAAAACTCCCTAACGGCTCGTGATGTCTCCCGTTGCCACTGAACCAAAATTTCTCTTCAGGGGTTACCACAGGCAACTTGATGATTCGTTACCGGTGACCATGACTCGTGGTCACTTCCCATAGTCCTCAATTCTGAAAACCTACTAGGGGTCACCACGGGTTACATCACGACTCGTGGTGTACCAAACGAGTCGTGGTGAGGACCCGTTAAGTGCACTTCCTGAATTTTCCAATTTTTAGTCAACCCTTGACAATGACTCACATAAAGAGTCGTGGTGTTGACCACGACTTATAGTCTCACTCGTGGTCACTCAATTTCCTAATTTTCATCCATGTCCAGAAACTCTCCCATGAGTCACTCCACGACTCGTGGCCTACCCCACGGGTCACAAGACGACTCGTTCTTTTACCTGGTGCAAAAAATCATGTCTTCTCTATTTCAACTCCCAGGTCTAATCTTAGGGTTTCCGGGGCATTACAATATCTCCCTCTAGGGAACATTTGTCCTCGAATGTTGAAAAACATACATAAAAGTAGTGAATTGCAATCATTATACTCAAATACTGATAATGAAAGCTGAAAACTAACCAAATGACTACCTCCGAACTGAACTACATGAATGAACTCAGTTCATGAATCATACACACATTCATTAACATGAAAGAAACTGGGACACATGGATTGAACAAGTAACTAAATAGAGTTTTTAGGGAAAAAATTGATACCTTAAACTGAAACTGAGCTGGAAGGGAATAAGTGTGGGTATCTAGACATCATATCTGCTTCGACTTCCGTTCCGGTGGACAGTGTTGGTGTAAAGGATAGCCTTAGCTATGAG
>JACEIK010003531.1:146587-163190 GCA_018107945.1 Datura stramonium | reverse complement strand
ATTCTATGCTATTGTGGATTGTCTAGAACTTGCCTGGTGTGTTTATGAAGCGAAATGAAGGATGTAAATTGTAGGAGATGATTTAGGCATTTCTTTGAATGAACCTAATATTTATCCCTCGCTTTACCTACCTTGAAATATTAATCCTAGTCAGCCCCGTTGAGCCTTAGCCTATTCTTTGATAGCTGCAACATAAGCTTAATCCTTTTTATTTCATTGGCCTTGAATTTGATCCAAAGCTCCGAAGCGCTTAAGTGAAAAACCTAAAAGAGGAAAGGAGTGAGAAGAATGAAAAGAAAGGAAAAGTGGAAGTTGTATAAAGTGAGAAAGGTCAAAGGTGCACTTGGGTAAAAATGGTTGATTATTAGTAAGGAGTAAGAAAACAAATGAATGAAAAATTATTTATACAACTCCTTACTAATGAGTTAAAAGTTTCTAAAAGGAAATGGGAACGAAAGGAAAAAGAAAACTACCAAGGATAAAGAGGTGAAGTAAAGGAAGAAAGTTCACAATGAGGGGCGTGATGTATTGAAGCGCTTAGGGGAGATGACGTCACTATTACGGTCACATGTACCTACCTACACCTGAGTACATAACAACCTAAAAAGTCCTACGTGATCTTACATTCATACATCCTCAAATTAGTGGAGTAAAACACTAAGGGAAAGCTTATAGGTCATTACATGATGCATGTGAATTCTTTATGAGAGTGAGTGAAATTACATTTATGTACCCATGTTGTGATATGAAAAAAATTGTTTTTGCGTGTGAAATTGGGTAACTCTCTTTCTGTGAGGGCACGTGTTTAATGAAGGATAGTTCATGTGAGATCTCTTAATCGGTTGATTTGCATGAAGTTTGCTTCGATTGAGGAGTCGATTCTTGAGGGTTAGAAGTCTTAACATAGTTGTATTTCATTTCATTGTTCAAATCGCGCATGCTTTATTTTTAGCTTGTATTTTAAATAATCATCATAGCCGTAATTTGAATCATCGTGCTAAATTGGTGTGTGAATCTGTCATTTACATGAGATGTAAAGAGACATTCAGGGCGAACAGATTTTTTAGTGTAGGGTTGGTGATCCGCGGGAAATAATATAGGTCCGTGAGGCGGCTTACAACTTAAATTGATGCGTGTTGTCTAAGCTATTTGATACATTTTCATGATTTTATATAAAAGTGAAGATATGTGCTAACCAACATGATTAGCCTTTGTTTTGTAGGTTTTGATGACTTTTGAGGAGCTAATTCATGAGTTGGTGAAGTAGAGGATTGGAGATGGAATAAACATAGCGTCGGCAAGGAGGCCCAAGCAGCCCATAGGCGCGTCGGCAACGTGCCATGGTAGCCAGGCTGCCCAAGACAGCCCTGCCGTGTTGGCAGCGTGCCGCGCTTGGGGTAGCTCCGACGGACATGCAGCTGCCCATGGCGTACCGCTGCCAGGCGAGAGTGCTGCAGGGAGCCGATTTTAGGCGATTCAAGAAGGCCTCGCGTTTGGGCCGTGTCACGGGGCAATGCTCCGTGTTGCACTCCGTGACACGTTGCTTGTTATTTCAGGACAAATTTCTACTATTATAAATAGCACACTTGGTTTATTTTTAGACATTCGACTTGGTGGAGCAAGAACGTGAGTTACGGGCAGTTGTGAGGACGAGAATTAACCCAGGGTTTTCTCTGCTCCTTTCTTCTTCCTTTCAATTGTTTGCATGATTTCCATTCATTTAATGATGTTCAATGCAAATGAGTGGCTAATTCCTTTCTTCTTTGAGGTTAGAAATTTATTGTATTGAAATGTAGTTATTGATTATACGGTTACTTTCATCTTTTCTTCTATGGTTGTTCTATTTAATTCTTGTTCTTACTACGTTAATATCGGCCAATGTTAATGTAAATCCAAAAGTCGGTTTCACCAGAGAGATAGCTGAAGGGTGTGAATTAATAGGATACCAGTCTTTTCTTGGTTTTGGGAAAATTGGGAATTGTTTACCTTCGGGATAGAAATATACACGAAAGTCGTATTAGTCAAGTGTGGAATGTCCCGGTTTTGTATGGCTAGAACATGAAATTTTCTTATCACGAAATGTAGGTGGAAGGTTCATGATTCTTAAGTTGGGTTGCATCTGAGAGTTTTTAATCCATAGGCATAAGGTTAGAGCTAACCTTAGGAGAAAGATAAACCATGTATATCGATAGTGATTTCTTTACATGTTCATTTTAGCTGTGTACTCACATTCATTGTTGAGACTCAATTGTATAAATATCTTACTTTAGTATAAAAAGTTTCCAAAATATAAAAACTCTTCTTTACCTTTATTGTCTTCATTATTAGAGTTTTAGTAAATTAACACTTGGAAAGGTTTTACCCCGTAGTCCAGTCCATGTGTGTTCGACATTCCGGTAGTTTTAAAGAGGCCACTATATTACTTGTACAACCCGTACACTTGTGGGCTCATCACAGACCAGAAATAGAGGACACGAGAGGGTTAGTGAGATTTCCTTCCATTTACCTTAGTCAAAGTGGTCCAAACTCAAATTAATCCTAGTTACCGAAGTACAAAGATGTAGAGAGCATTCTTGCGAAGTTAGTTGTGAAATTCGGTGGCGGGCTCGCCGTCCTACCGAGCTAAGGTAGAAGTGAAATTGCTACAAATTAGCGTCGGTATCCTCCCTAGCCCTAAATTGAGTATTTCTCCCTTCGGACTTCCGAGAAATAACGGTTTCAATCATTTTCGGTAAGCCTAAGTTTGGGCTATATATATATATATTAAAAGTGATATTTTGAATATTAATGTATTTAGTCTAATTGATATATATGGATACAATTGGAAGAAATAGCTAAATAATTGTCGAGTTACGCCAGTTAGCCGGGTCACAGGCAACTAAGGTATGTAAAGTTAGTATACCCGGCAAGCTAGTAGTTTAGTATAGTAAAATAGTTCAAGTTCCAGTAGAATGTTTAAAAAGTCGCATATTATGTTTAGTATGAATTTTAGTAGGATATTAGTAACATCATGTCACGTGTAGCGCGAAATTTATTAGCACGATATACATTAAGTGGAAGATCAAGAAACAATACATCATGCCAGTATGTAATAGTTAAGTATGTTAGGATATTATAGATGTTCAGTCAAAAACTTAGTAAAACAATATAAGTTCTGGCAGGTATTTCATAAAATAGAATGGTAGCCTAAAATGAAGTTTGAAAGCATGTTAGAAGTAGTAAATCATGTTACTATGAAAATCGGTTATACAACATGATTCCCGGTAGGAAAGCTATACTTTTCTATATTAGACTCGACACGTTATGACGAAGGTTATATATATATACCATTATCCGTCTTAGCTTGTAGCCAAATACATACATAACAACTTTGTCATTAGTTTCAACATGTAGTAAATACATACATATTATTATCACTAGTTCAGCATGGTATACAGTTAGTATTACTAGTTGAGCTTTGATTGTATTGTTTGGGGTTGGATTACCTAGCATTTATAGCCGCCCGGGGTTACTAGCTGTATCGGCACAAATGCAGCTCGAGAGAGAGAATCTGTCACTTTATGGGTAGTATGTCGTCCCCGGGGGACGAAGATGGGCTGCCAGTTTCCCCATATTTGGCCTTGGTCGCCTTTTATACACCCATCCAGTGGGTACGGGCAGGGTGTTGATTCGAGGAAGTCCGCCGAGACTCATGTACGATTATAGTCGGGGGCTCGGCGAGCCCAGAAGTGCATACCAATGAGGATCGTGGGATGCTTATAGTTATTATAGGAGATGGGGCGGCCAAGGTATGGGTATAGAATTGTGTGTTGATTGTACCTCGGGGCTTGGGGGCCGGGTAAGGTTTGTGTGTGCTATGCTATATTTATGTTATGTTATGTTAGCCACCGCTAGATACGAGTAGATCGACGGTAGAGCGATACATTTCGGTATGACTCTACTCCCTTCTAGCATGGTTGAAAACTTGATCTTAGATTCACATTTGATCGATTTCGGTCTATTTCTTTCTATTTGATTCCATCGATTTGTTGTTGTTTTGAATATTTTGATTGTTGCTTTACATACTCATTACCCGGCCCCGATGCGCGCCCCGTAGTCTTGCATTACTTACTGCGAGTACTCATAGGCGAGGCGTACACCGTGATTCCGGCCCGGCACAGAGTCATCGGCTCAGTTATCGAAGCTAGATAGCTAGGGTTTATCCCTTTTCTTTTGTTGTATAGTATTGGTAGGTGGGCCTTGTCAGCCATATTATCGGCATTCTTAGAGGCTTGCGAGATTGTTTATTCCCTATGGTCGGTATGCCGTCGTGTGAGTCATGTGTATGTTTTAGTTTGTTTATGATTTAGTGTGAGGCCTTGTTGATTGGTAGTGGTGACCTTGCTTTGGTCACGTAAGCGGTTTAGCACTTGTTTTCTTGATTTAGGGATAAGCCCGGAGCAGCATGGTGTCCTTGTAGACCACATAGGTTTCGCTACATCTTGTTATTTGCTACGGATTAAGTACATTGTTTGTTTAATTGTGGCTATAGGCCTAGGCTGATAGGAGGCTGTATTTACAGCCCTTATATAACCCTTCATTTTCTTGAATCCAGTTAGAGCCAGCCAAGCACCGGAAGAGCTTAGTCACAGTCTAACGGTTTAGGTCCTAGTAGGGCACCCAGTGCGCAGGTCACCACCCCCCAAGGAGGCGTGACAAACTTGGTATCGGGGGAGTCGTATCCCGAAGTACGCAGCGTGATTAGTAAAAGTCTTGTCTATGGAATTGTTGTTATGCCACACATACTATAGGCAGGGATTGCGAGGGCATGATAAGGTAGTTACTCTTTCTTCCTATTTTGTCATCTTTGTAAGCGGTACGGTATAGGTTGGTCTAAAACTTATCATACTCTTTGATTCTGAGACATAAAAGTCAATCGCGACACCCTACCACGGGCGAGATTTAGGATATATCGGCAAGAGAGGGCACCAGCGGTGCCGAGGAGTAACTACAGCGGCCCGAGAGAGTATCGGACCTTCCAATGTGATACCTCTATAATTTCCATCCCACATGTATATTTCATAACTTCGAGAATAGGAAGTAAAAAGCATAGCGTATATACTGAATTGATTTATTTATTAGATATATAAGATGCGATTAAGATAACAAATAATTTAGATTATCGGATAGATGTGAGAAAGAGAGAAATACAGGATTCCACCTTGTCCTTTTAGATGTGAGTAAGTTCCATGTTTCCGTTTCATTGCGGTAAGAAAAGGCTATTCCTACCTCTTAGTTTTGATTCCGGTATAGAAAAAGGGCAAGGGATTGAGGCGATGTTGCCCTAACGTAGCGGTAAGTGAAGATGGATTGGTTGATTCCATAAAGTGTTAGAAAGAGAAAGGCCCTACGATTTTCGTAGCATGCGGACCCCACGGTAATAAGTCGAAGAGCAAGTAAGACTATTATCTTACTAGAAGTGGGTGTAAAAAGACACCATCGGTAGTAGACCCATTAATAGTTAAGTTCGAGTCGGAAAAGGCCAAGTCCCGCGTAACACGCTGTAATGGCGGATATACTGCAAGATAATTATGATTTCGGTAGTGATATCGAAAGGTAGGAGTCATATCAATCGAGATGGGTCCATTTTGCAAGCTAGAAGTATAGTGAGACTTGATCATTAACCTTATTAACAATGTAAAAGGCGAGGTACCTCGAACCCCGAGCTCGGTTTAAGAAAGATAAGGAAAAGCAGGGAATACTGATTTTGAGGAAATTAGAATCACCTCCAAATTGAGAAAATTGTGTATTAAGGACTAAGCCTTGGTGACAACTAAGAGGCAGGTAAACATAGTCGAGAATGTTATGGTATGTCCGCCTAGGGGAAGTTAAGAGGCTGCCAACACAGAGACTCTAATCTAGTACGACACGGAGATCGAGGCCCGGCGGTCAGTCATGGGCCCTTAGTATAATACCAAGTAAGGTAATAAGGTTCGGATGTTTGTCCCACATTGTAAGAATGGCGAAATTTAAAATAGCGGATCATAGCTAAAGTGCATGTGTTTATTTCTTCTAGAATGGGACGAAAACCTAATAAAATGGTACAAGAGGACTAGAGATATTATTAGACTATAGAAACGCTGATATATCACGTGCGGTATGAAATTCAGTAAAGTATGTCAGAGATTACGTATTACAAAAAAAAAATTCTAGTATGTATTCTACGTAGTTTTGATATATATATCTGAATGTCAGATATGTTGTGAATAGCGCAAATAGAGTTCCACAGTCCCACCGCAGTTACGAGATTTAGCTTGTAGGAAGTATATAGATCGTACTCTGAGACCACTCGCCAAAAAAAGAAGCCCCGAGTTGAGTGTGATTCCACGTAGTGAAGACATAGAAGGTTTCTCGGTTCTCGAGTTTATTGAGTTATGGACTTATATGCTTGTTGTTAGATCTAAACTTGACTCACAGAGTTAGTTTCTGAATCGAGGTTAGATGATACGGGCCTTGATTAGGCGGTCTAAACTGGCGCGCACAGCAGTAAGCGAGGAAGCATCCCTAAAGACCGGTAACGTTATTGCGTAATGCGAACCATAATTAACGGCCAAGCTAAGCATACTACGAGACTAAGCAACACTAGAGTCTCCGGTATGTTGAGTGGTCGCCATTTATTTTTCGGCTTTGTAGGTGAGAGTGGCACAGAGTAAGCCTAGACGTCATCGCCACGAGCACCACACAAGTTAGCTGGCGTCTCCATCAAACAAAGCGAAACAGTACCCCAAGGAGGAGTCCACATTAGTAATTGATGACGGACTAACTGATGAAGTTCTTGTAAGATATTGAGATATAGAGTCTAGGAAGGCGAGTCTTTCTGAGAATGGCTCATAAGACCAAGAAATTTTTGAACAACGAGTATAGATTCAGTGGATACAGGCAGGCTTGAGAATTGGTAGTTTCTGCCTTTAGCACGGTGTTTACTAAGACAGAGAAATCGGTAGGTTCCCTATGAAGATCCAGGGACGGATTACCTGAGTAAGTGGACTAACCCGGCTCTACAACTACTCGATTAGAAAGACAAAAGCGATTGGCGCAGGCCCCGTGATTATGCTTAAGCTACGAGATATGCAGTAGGACATTTAGAGCATTGTTATACTACTTGACACTTTGGTCATTCAGCAGTTATTGATTATTCCACCCAGTTATTCGGCCGGGTGGCTAGGAATCATGGTTACTATCGAGATTCTTTGATCCAGAGATATGCGCACGTATTAATTGGCATACGGTCATACGATTATCCCAGCGGCGAGTAACATTAGCATGTGGCCTAGAAGGCCATATGAGCTCTAGCTATATAGATAGATTACTTGTCGGTTTTTGGTGTAATAACTTGAGTATGACCGTCGACCATATGCCAGGATTCTCTAAATACTTGTATTTTGGGTGAACTCATTGCTTTTTATTGGGAGCATATTGTGTCGAGATGCTTGTATACGAGTAGAAACCGAAAATAGGAGCAGTAGAAGCATGGCCCAGAGACCTACCCTCGGCCCGAAATCGTGAATTTTAAGGATTAACGAGGTACTATAAACTGACAGAAGAGATTCTCCCCACATGCCAGCACCTCGACTAAGCTAACACAGTAAAGTTTTAGTGCACGAGGCATGTGAGCAAAGTTTCCAAGGATTAAAGAACGAATTAACCGCTTGATGTGCGTGCAGAAGGTACGAGGGGTTATACGGTGCTATTACGGCGCATCAGTGCTAGGTTAGGATTTGTGTTGATGCGGCATGGTAAAGTAATTTCTCATGCTTCCGGACAGGCGAGAAACATGAAAAAGAAATACCCTACCTATGACACCGGAACTAACATGGTAATCCACACCACAAAGATATTAGGCGTTACTTGTATGGCGTCCATATTGATATTTTCACGCGACCATAAAAGCCTACGGTATATCTTCACTCGGATGGAGTTGAATTTGCGGTAGCGTCGGCCCAGTTCTTGATTATTAAAAGATTATGATGTGAACATTCCTATATCATCGGGAAGAGCCCATGTAGTAGCGGATGCCTCGGCCGCAAATCTATGGTAAGTTTGGCATACTTCTGCGGCGGCGGCGAAGTTGGCGAGAGAAATACACCAAGTGGCAGTTTAGCCCGTTAAGTGTAGTAGAAATGAGAAACGAGAGCGGTAACTTCGTGCTACCCCTTGATGTCGTCATTAGATATTAGAGTAAAGGAATGGCGGATATGAAGATCCTAACCTGGTTGACAGGACGGGAATTCCATGAGATAGCGCTAGGATTTTGGGTAGCGAGGATGAAGTGTTGCAATGCAAAGGCCACATTTATGTTCCGAGATATTTCGGGGCTTCGCCGGCAAATTATAGTGAGTGCATTACTCCGTTATTCTCTCCACCCAGTAGCGATGAAAATGTACTATGTTATCAAGGAAATCTTTTGGTGGCGGTATGAAGAAATAGCAGAATTTATAGCCCAGTGTCCTAACTTCAAACAAGAAAAAGTGGAACACCGAAGCAGTGAATTGACTCGGGACATAGCTATACCTCTTTGGAAGTGGGAAGTAGTCAACATGGACTTTGTAGTAGGATTACCTTGTAAACATAAACATGACTCCAATTTGGGTAATTGTTGGCATTGACAGAAATCGGCCATTTCACACTTGATAAAAGCCACTTTCTGCTAGAAGATTATGCCGGCTTGTATATCGAGAAATAGTTGGAGTCCTGCGGTCTTCCCGGTATCTATTATCTCGATAGAGGCATCAATTTACATCTAGATTTTCTCAGTCATTTCGAGAGGGTCTTGGAACGAACATTAATTTGAGTACGGCATTCCACCCTCGAATAGATGGGCGAGGCAAAACGCACTATTCGAGATGCTCGAGATATCTTTACGGGCGTGTGTATTTGGACTTTGGAGTACGTTGGGATGATCTTTTACCTCTTATCGAGTTTTCTTATAACAATAGTTACCCTCAACTGTCCCGAGATGGCGCCCTTTGAGGCTTGTATGGGCGAAAATGTGGAGTAGCCAATTAGGCGGTTTTAAGTAGGAGAAGTCGTATTTGGTTGGACCGAGATATTATTCATCGGTCGAGAGGAAAATGTAAAACTTATAAGAGAACGCCTACTAGCTGCTCAGAGCCTCAGAAATCATATGCCGATGTGCGGCGCGAAACACAATTTAATGTGAATGGCTAGGTATTTTTAAAGTATCTCCAATGAAATGGGTGGTGAGATTCAGCAAAGAAGGTAAGCTCGGTCAGAGACCGTTGGGCCTTATCGGTCGGCGGAGAGTAGGCCAAGTGGCATACGAGTTGAACTTTCCTCCAGAATTTGAGTCTGTTCATTCGGTTTTCCACGTGTCTGAGGAAGTATATAGGGGACCCCTCTGGAAGTTTTTCCGGTGAGATGTCAGTTCACGGAAAGGCGGGTCTATGAAGAGGTTCCGGTAGCCATACTAGACGAGCGAGATTCACAGGTTGAGAACTAAAAGATGTTGCTTATTTGTCAAGGTACTGTGGCGTAATAAGAACCGAGAAGAATGACTTGGGAAATAGAGAAAAGATATAAGTCGAGATATCTCCTTTTTCAAACATAGTAGTCAAGAGGTATATTTAGTATTGTTATAATATGAATGCCTTATATTACATGTATAATGAAGAGACGACTCTAGTCTTTTACATTATGATTGCTATATTATTATGTGGAGTATTTTTGTATTGGACTTTTACGCATTTCAGGTTTTTGAGATAGTCCATATTACAAAGGAGACTTTGCGAAATTTTCAAAGAATAAGTCGAGTAAGTTGAGGTTCCCTATAAGTAGAAGTTTACATTCGAGGACGAATGTTCTTAAGGGGGAGGATGTTACACCCCTTAAATTCTCGACATTTAGATGGCCTATTCGCATGTTGGTTAGAGTTTTTGAATGCCATACATGCTAGGAAAAGCAGGAGAAAAAATAGGAGAAGCAACCACGTTGGACCATCGGGGAGGAGTCAGGGCGGGAACCCCTCGCCCGGTGCCGTGTCACGAGAGGGGAGGGCCTCCAGCGATGGTGCCGTGCCACGGAGGCCTGTCCGGGCCCATGTATATAAACCCCTCACTTCGGTTTTTATTTCATTTAACTTTAAAATTTCCAAAAAAGACCAAAAATAGGAGCACGAGAGGGTTAGTGAGATTTCCTTCCGTTTACGCCATCAACGCGGTCCAAACTCAAATTAATCTAGATACCGGAGTACAAAGTTGCAGAGAGCATTTCTACGTAGTTAGTTTTGTGAAATTCGGCCGGCGAATCATCGTCCCTACCGAGAGCTAAGGTAAGTGGAATTTCTCCAAATTAGTGTCAATATCCTCCTAGCCCTAAAGTAGTATTTCTCCCTTCGGACTTAGAAATAGCGATTTTAGAGCCATTTTTCAATAAGCCAAAGTTTGGGCTATATATATATATATTAAAAGTGATATTTAAAAGTGATATTTTGTTTCAGAATATTAATGTATTTAGTCCTAATTGATATATATATGGATACAGTTGGAAGAAATAGCTGAATATTTGTCGAGTTACACCAGTTAGCCGGAAGCCAATAACTGAGGTATGTAAAGCTAGTTTCTTAGGAAAGCTAGTAGTTTCGGTATACTAAAATAGTTCAAGTGATAGTAGAATGTTTCATAAGTCACATATTATGTTTAGTATGAATTTTAGTAGGATATTAGTAACATCATGTCATGTGTAGCGCGAAATTTACTAGCACGAGATACATTCTAGTAGGAAGTTCCAGAAACAATACAACATGCCAGTATTTAATAGTAAAGTATGTTAGGATATTATCGTGTTTAGTCGAAACTTAGTAAAACAATATAAGTTCCTGTAAGGTATTTCAGAAATAGAATGGTAGCCTAAAATGAAGTTTAGAAAGTATGTTAGAGGTAGTAAATCATGTTACTTTGAAACTCAGTTATACAACATGATTCCCAGCAGGAAAACTATATCTTGTCAATATTAAACTCAGCACAGTATGACAGAAGGTTATATATATATACACCATTATCAGTCTTAGCTTGTATTAAATACACACATAACACTGTCATTAGTTTCAGAATGTAGTATATACATACATATTATTATCACTAGTTAAGCATGTGGTATACGCAGTTAGTATTACTAGTTGATACTTGACTGTATTGTTTTGGGGTTCGATTACCTAGCATTAATGACCGCCCCAGGGTTAATAGTTGTATTGATTTGTCTCCTAGAGGGCGAGGATATGTTTCTCTACGGAGTGGCATGCCGTCCCCCAAGAGACGAAGATGGGATGCCGATTTCCCCATATTTTGCCTTGTTCGGCTTTTATACACCCTCGTCGAGCGGGTACGCCTGAGGTGTTGATTCAGGTGTCCTCTGGACTCAGGTACGGTTACAGTAAGGGGCTCAGCGAGCCCAAGTGCATACCCAGGGGATCGGCAAGATGCTTATAGTTATTATAGGAGATGCGACGACCGGGGTAGGGGTATAGATTGCGTGTTGATTGTACCTCCCGACTTATGGGGGCCGGGTAAGGTTTGTGTGTGCTATGCAATGTTATATTATGTTTATGTTATGCCATGTTATGCTAGATACGAGTAGATCGACAGTAGAGCGATACATTTCCAGGTATGACTCCTACTCCTTAAAGCATAGTTGAAAATAGTCTTAGCTTCACATTTTCAGTCAGTTTCAGTCTATTTCTTTCTATTAAAGTTCCATCAGTTGTATTGTTGTTTTCAGATATTCTTCAGTTGTT
The DNA here is from genome assembly GCA_018107945.1 of Datura stramonium. Taxonomy (NCBI): domain Eukaryota; kingdom Viridiplantae; phylum Streptophyta; class Magnoliopsida; order Solanales; family Solanaceae; genus Datura; species Datura stramonium. Next base: position 151,402 of record JACEIK010003531.1, on the reverse strand, counting down.
GCTTTACATACTCAGTACCAGCGGTACTAACGCCCATTGGGGGCGCTGCATTACTTGCCTGCAGGTACTCACATACGAGGAGCCGATACCTCGTGATTCCAGCCAGCACATAGAGTCATCAGCTCCAGTCATCTGGAGCTAGATAGCTAGAGGTTTATCCCTTTTTTTTAATTGTACAATATTGGTAGGCCAGGGCCCTGTCCCGACCATATTATCAGTATTCTTAGACGCTTGCAGATTGTGTATTCCCTGTGGTCAGCTGTACCGGTCGTGTGAGGCCGTGTGTATATTTTAGTTTGTTTATTATGGCCGTGTGGGGCCTTATTCAGTTGGTAGTGGTTACCTTGCTGGTCACATAGCGGTTTAGCACTTGTTTTCTTTATTTAGAGATAACTAGACAACATGGTGGCCTTGTCGGCCCGCATAGGTTCCTTCATACTACTGTTTCTCTGGTTAACTGTTGTTTGTTTACAGGTGGCTATAGGCCTAATCGGCCGGAGGCTGTATTTACAGTCGTTATATAGCCCGTCATTTTCTTGAATCTAGAGTTAGAGCCAGCCAAACACTAGAAGAGCTTAGGCTCAGCAGTCTAGCAGTTAAGGTCCCAGTAGGGCACCAGGTGCCAGTCATACCCCCCAAGGGGGGGTCTGACAGTCTGTCCCTGCGACGCTGCTCCTGACTTGTCCTCCTAATCTCCCATTGCCGCTATTTGATACCCTCAATATTCTGAGTAAAAGCCTGCACACAGGCGATATCCATATCCTCTCGCAGTGTGGCTATGATGCAGGTCTCAACATATTCTGGGTTCAGCCCCATAATAAAGCGGTGTACCCTGGCTGGCATTTTGTCCACAAAGGCTGGCGCATATCGAGCCAAGGAATCAAACCGCATGGCATATTCCCGAACACTCATCGACCCCTGCTCCAAGTGTGGTAACTGATCAACCCGAGACTGTCGAATCTCCCGCGGTAGGTAATGATCCAAGAAAGACTTTGAGAAGCTGGGCCAGGTCGGAGGAGGAACATCTCTCCCTTGGGACCTCTATCAACTCTCATACCACAGTCTGGAGATGTCCCATAGCCGAAATACCGCCAACTCAACTGACTCTGTGGGTGTAGCATTCATCACCCTGAAAATCCTCTACATCCGGTCTAAGAAGTCCTGAGGGTCCTCGGTCCGATCTATCCCTGTGAATTGCGGGGGACTTAGTGCTAGGAACTCTCAGACCCTCGAGCTACCAGTCCCTCCTAAGGATTCTACAACTGTAGGTTGCACTAGCTGGCGCTGAATAGCCATCATCTATGCTAGCATAACCACCGCGCTCCTAACCTCCTACTCATATGGTACGGGTATAGACACTGTCGGGGGTGGTGCCGTCACACTGGCCGTCCCAAGCGATTCCTGACATGGTGGAGACTGCTGGGGAGGTGGAGATGATACCTCCGTATCGTCCTCAGATCGGGTTGATTTTGACTGAGGCTGAGGCACCCTGTTGGTGCCCTCTCCTACTGCTACATCTAACCTCCTGCCTATCATAGGGTGTCGCTGATCCGACATTTCTCTGTAAACAAAAAAGTATAAGGAGCTTAGGGACTCAACCCTATACCGTACCGCTATATAGCACAAGTTAATAAGAAGAAAGAGTAACCATCTTATCATGCCTGACAGCCTCCTACCGATACTATGTGGTGCACAACACATCCTTAGACAAGACTCTACTTAGCACAACTTGCAGACTCCCTGGGATACGACCTTCTCTGATACCACGTTTGTCATCCCCACCATGGGAGGCATGACTAGCACCTGGTGCCCTGGTAGGTCCTGAACTGTTGAGCTGACTGAGCCTAAGCACCTTTGGTGCAGGGCTAGCTCTAACTCTAGAATAAAGAATACAACGGGCTAAATAGCGGCTGTAAATACAACCCCCGGCCGACAAGGCCTATAGCCACCTGTGAAAATAAACAGCTAACCGGAGACAAACAAACATAGGGAGTCCTATGTGGGCCAACAAGGCCACCATGATATCTAGTTATAACTTAAAAGTAAAATCAGATGCTAAACTTAGCTATGACCGACAAGGCCACCAATCAACAGCTAAACAGGGCCCCACATGGCCAACATACATAGACTAAACACATATGGACCCCACACGACCGATATCATCTAACCATAGGGAAGAAATGCAATCTGCAAGCCTCTAGGAGTAATAAGATGGTCGGGACAGGCCCCCGACCTACCTATACTGTACAAACAAAAGAAATAAACCTCTATCACACAAGCTTAGGAAGAAAGGAGCTGATGGCTCTGTAAGGCTGATTGGAACTATGAGGGACCCACTTCTCGTCTATGTGTACCTGCAAGCAAGTAATGCAGCGCCCCAAAAGAGGGCGTCAGTACCACTGTACTGAGTATGTAAAGCAATAACTTTAAGTAACTGAAAGTAAGGAAATAGAATTGACAATAACTGAAGTAAAGAAAATGGATCGAAGATGACTGAAGTAGTGAAATAAGGGCTAAACATAACTGCAATAAGGAAGGTAGGGTTCATACCTGGAAAATGAGGCGCCTTATTGTCTAACTATCAGTAACTAAAGCAAACATAAACCTTACCAATCCACCATAAGCCGGAAGGTACAATCAGCATAGAATAACCCACCTGGGCCCCCATTACCCTAGTGAGTACACCTCAATCTATATACCCCTATCCTGGTCATACTGAGTCAACTACCAACTCTAAGCGTCCTGTCGATCCCCTGGGTCTGCAACAAGGTCCGCTTGGCCCCTGTCTATAGCTGTGTCTGAGTCTAAGTCCGGAGGACTCCTATTATCTACACCCCGGGCATAAATGCTCGACGAGGGTGTCTATAAGGCCAACCACGACAATATGAGGATCTAGATCCCAATCTTCGTCCCTTGCGGACGGCATTCCGCTCCGTAGAGCGACGTATCCTCGCCCCTAGCGGGCAGTGACACAGCTATTAACTCTGGGGTGGTCACGAAAGTTATAAAGGTATAATCCAGCCCAAAACAATATAATTTGCGAGTCTCAACTGACAACAACAATTGAACATGATAACATACTCCTGACATGCTTTACTGGGATTCATACTGGATTACTATGATGAAGAAACTAACTTGCTGAAAGAAAATGCCTTAACATACCTTGATTGCCGATTTCTGATTAACTGATAGATTCCAATTAGTATTCAATAGCTCTTCCAAACTGAAATCGTGTTACGGGAAAGATAGGACTAATTTTAACACTAAGTTCGACAAAAATAAAAACTTTTTATATATAAATATTAACTATATTCCAATTTTACGGAACACGGTCGAAACCTCGTTATTTCTCGAAAGTCTAGAAGGGAGAAATGCTTCCTTTAAGGCTGGGTTCGTTTTGACACTAGTTTGGAGCATTTCCAACAACTTTGGCTTGGCGGGACGACAATTCGCTGGGCAAATTTCACGAAACTAACTCTGTAGAAATGCTCCCTGTGGCCTTATACTTCGATACCCGAAGTTACTTTGGATTTGGGCGGCGTTTAGTGGCATAATAGAATAAAAATTAAATGTTTTCCTGCATCCCTATTCTCTGCTAGTCGAAGATATATAAATTATGATCTCATTTCTATGTGTGAGACCCTTATATACTTGAGGCAGCAGACAAGGCAATGTGGCAGATTGCCCAACGCACTGATTTTGCTCCGTTCCACGTTGGCTAACGCGGAGGAGAAGCTCCGTGCGAGTTTGCCCCTCTGGACAGCTTGGTTCGGCCTCCTCTCACGAAATCCCTACTTGGCAGTCATTCGGTCTTTCCCAGGGCCCTTTCCTCATATGTATGTGTCACGCCCCGCCTTGGGGGGTATGACTGACACCTGGTGCCGTATTAGCACTTGAATTGCTAGGCTACTAAGCCTAAGCACATCTGGTGCCTGGCTGGCTCTAACTCATATTCATGGAATTAACGGGCTATATAACGACTGTAAATAAAGCCCCTCGACCGGCTAGGCCTATAGCCACCTGTACTATAACATCAGCTAAAAAGAATCACATACATATAGGGAAACCAATGCGGGACGACAAAGCCACCATGTTGACTAGTTATTTCTAAATCAATATAACAAATGCTAAACAACTACGTGACCGGCAAGGTCGCCACTACTAACTGGATAAGGCCCCACACGACCAACAAAAATAGCTAAACATACGCACGGCCCCACACGACCGGCAAAACTAACCACAAGGAAATATATATAGACTGCAAGCCTCTAAGAATACTGATAAGATGGTCGGGACAGGGCCCCGACCTACCCATACTACACAACAAAAGAAAATGATATAAACCTCTGAATATCAAGCTATAGATGACAGGAGTTGATGACTCTGTGCTAGCTAGGATCACGAGGGATCGGCTCCTTATCTATAGGTACCTGCAAGAAAGTAATGCGCCGCCCCAAACGGGCGTTAGGACCACTGGTACCGAGTATGCGAAGCAAACTAAACATAACTGAATATAAGCAACATAACTAGAAATTCTGAATAGTAGGAAGTATCTGAAACTGTCTGGACTGATGGAATCTGAAACAAGCTTATACGTACTGAAAGAAAGGTAGGTGCATACCTGTCGTCATGGCGACCTGCTGTCTATCAGCTATTAGATATCAAGTATATACATATATATATATAACGAACAAGGACCTATACTAGCCCCCATAAGCCGGAAGGTGCCAACCAACACACAATCTGTATACCCCTACCCGGGTCAAAACCATCCAAAAATAAATCACTCCACTCGCCTACTAACTACGAGCACCT
>JACEIK010003531.1:109223-138980 GCA_018107945.1 Datura stramonium | reverse complement strand
ACATTGTTGGATAAACAAGGCAAAAACGATGCATTTGAGTATCACTTGGGCATATAAATATGCCCAAGATCAGGAGGTACATGGTTTGCATTTAACTCTACCAGTGGTCTGTGTAAAAAGCATTGGTGATGACTTGACTATCTGTTAATAACTAGATGACATATCTTGATCCCGGTTTATCATGTATTGTGGTTTCTTGCAGTGCATGTGCTGATTTGATTCAAGGGAAAAGGATCAAAAGCTTTTTAAGTTTATAGTGAAAGTTTTATTTGATGTTGGCTGTAGTATCCTAGGTTTATTTTCTAGTTAAGCATCGTGTTTAGTTTTTATTTTCTTTGCCTGAGGACATGCAAAAGTATTAAGTTGAGGGTGTGTTGATGTGTTGTGAGCTTACAACACTTTCGATGCTTAAAACTGAATAAATACTATGGGCTTAGGTATTTTTATATGGATATGAGGCACTTTTACTTTGATTTCAAGGAAAATGAGTGTTGGAGAAAAAATGTGCAAAAGAAGCCTAAAAATGCAGAAAACCAGCCAAGTACAAGTCTCAGTACGAGTCATACCTTAGTTGTACGAGTCGTACTAAGAACTGTGGTGAAAGTCAAAAGGTTGGATTAAGAGGAAGGAAACATACGACTCTCAGTACAAACCGTACGAAGATTGTACGAGCCGTAACTAGAGTCATGGAATTGTTCAATGAAATTTGCACGAAGGCAGTCTCTTGGTACAGATGGACTTACAAATTGTAGCATGAACATATGAATCGTACCATGAGTCATGGTGAATTTCAGAAGATTCTTCAAGACTTGGCAGAACTTCAGACACGACAATATTTTGAGTTGTAGGAAGATGGTACGAGTAATACCACAACACTCGTGGAAAATTTTAGATGCCATCAGAGTTCTCAGGACCAAACGACGAAAGCATTATACGAGTCGTACTAGCTAGCCAGAAGTTAGACAAATCTACAGCAGCCAGGACATATAAGAAGCAAGTACAACTAGTAAAATCCTGCTATGGGTCGTAGGTCCAGTCGTGACACAGTCGGCGCCAGATATGGAAAATTCCCAGTTAGCTTAGAAAAAGGCTTCTATTGTCTGTATAAATAGATTTTATGTTTTATTTTAGTCAGAGAACATAGAAATGAAGTAGGAGACGTGTGAAGAATATTATTTGTAAATTTTTATCAAGTATTGAGGAGAAATTCTAAGGATCAAATTCTTGAATTCCTACATTGTTCTTGAGATTTTTCTTTGACATTCAGATATGGTATTGTTCTAATTGTTGTTGTAAGTATTTAATTTTGTGTTTTTCTATGAATGCAAATTAGAATCTTATAACCATGAGAGGTTAAAACCTCCACAACTAGGGGTTGTGGGAACTATGGTGGATTAACGAAATAGGGTTACACAAAAGTGATTCAAAATCAATGCTAAATACTTGTATTGTATTCTCTTCATATTTAAACATTTTTTAAACGATTTACAATTTAAGGACTTGCTCAAATTCTTTACTTGCTTGAACCTCGAGAAGTAGAGATTAGGAAAAGAGAATTATGACAAAGCTTTGGTCTTTATGATCATTGTATTAATTTGAGTTGTGGTCATAAGATAGTTAAATTTGAAACTTATTGATAACGGTTAGTTCGAAATCACTCATTGGACCAAACCCAATGGCTGAGTATAGTCATACAATAGGGACGAACCAGTCTTTTGGATGAACCCTAGTTATCAGTTCTACAAGTAAACATTGGGATTGATCACGTGTGTATACCCGAATTAGTTATGAACCCATGGGGAACCCTTACCCTAGTTGTTTGCAAATCTTGATTTAAATCAGGAATGTAATCTTGTTTTAATATTTTTTTCTTGATAACCCCCCAATTTGGAGATAACTCACCAACAAGTTCAATTACAAGCATTATTCTAGATCTTACCCTATTCCTTGTGGGTTCGACCCCAACCTCTTAGTTGGGTTCTTTATTGACAATGACCACTTCATACTTTTTCAGGAAGTGTGAGTTTGAGCGTTATCAGTAGACCACCTTGCCGCTCTAAGCACATCAAAGACTGCGTCTTGTCCATCTACAGTCATCAACATCATACCTGACTTCACCTTTATGGCCACTTTGTGGTGACTAAGAATCCTCTCCCCAAAATAAGGGGAACTACATCATCTGCTTCTTAATCTAGGATTATGAAGTCCATTAGTAAGATGAAAGGTCCAACCTTAATTAATACATCCTCTATGCTTCCTTCAGTATAAGCAAGAGACCTGTGGGCAAGATACAAGGTTACTGTGGTCGGACGTGGTTCACCTAAATCCAACATTTTGAACAAAGATGAAGGAATCAAATTAGTGCTTGCACCCAAGTCACACAATGCAAAACCTACTTCCTTATTTCCAATCACACTGGAAGGGTGAAGCTCCCCGGGTCCTTCAGCTTCTTAGGAATTTTTTTTTACACCCGAGAACTGCACTCTTCCGTGAGAGCTACAATTTTGAACTTTTTTAGTCTTCTCTTATTGGCCACAATGTTCTTCAGATACTTGGAATATTTTGGAACTTCCTGCAAAATATCCACCAATGGTAAGTTAACATGTACCTACTTCAGCACATCAAGAAATTCCTGAAAGACTGAGTCCTCCTTCTGCTTCTTAAATATTTGAGGAAAAGGAGAGGGTGGTCTAGTTTCTACCAACTTCGGCTTTTAGTTACTTGACTCACCAACCTCCTGTATGTACATCACAACCTTCTCATACTAAGATTTCTTTTCTCTGGGGATCACCTCACCTAGGTTTTTACCACTATGCAAAGAGATTGAGCTAACATTTTTCTTAGGGTTTTTCTTGATGTTACTTAGAAGTGCCCCTTGTGGTCTATTAGTCTGTTGCATGGCCAATTTCCCCATCTATCTTTCCAGCTCATAGATGGACTTCTACATCTCATTCACCACCTATGTCTACCGCACCGTCCGTTGCTTCATAGTATCTTCAAGTGAACTGCATAGCTACTGGTCCTAAGGTCTTGGATAGGTGTTCTGAGGCCTTTGGAACTTCTGATTCCCTCCCCATGTGGGATTTTCTGCATTCTTGTACCCCTAGTTATAGCTATTTCCTGCAAAACCTCCACCATCACCTTGTTGTCCCATAAAAAATATAGATTTGAGGTTAAGTGGACAACCTAAATAAGCGTGGCCTTATCCACACACCTCACATGATGGTGGTGGAGGCTGGACCATATGGACTTGCTGAACTTTACTTCTAATGTGTGTAGTTATAAGCTTGCTAATTCACCAACTGACTTATGTCTTCTTGAATTGCAGCCACACCGTCTACTTTTAGCTTTCTAGGCACCTTGGCTGTTGTGAATCCTATACCAGAGTCCCGATAGACTTGACTCCCCCCTGACATAAAATTCAAAAGGTCTTCTATCTCATCATAGCTCTTAGATATAATTTGTCCCTATACAGTAGCGTCAAGCAATATTTTGGACTCCGACTTTAGTTCTTCTATAATGTTATGCCCGGTGATCTCCTTCGGCTATATATGGTGCAGGAAATCTCTCAAGTAGCCCCTGTATCGTTCCCAAACCAGAGCTAAGGTTTTCCCATCTCTCTGCATAAAACCAGAGATCCTCTCTCTCAACTCTTTTGTTCTCCTTGAAGAGAAGAACCTATTGATTAACTTGTTGGAAAGAACCTCCAAGTAGTGATGGAACCTATTGACTCATTTTGAAGCCACTCCTTGGACTCATCAATCATGAGAATGGAAATAATGTGAGCTTTACATACTCATCTAACACGTTCTGATAGTGAAAGTTCTCACTCATCTCCACGAACGTCATCAGATGACTGTGGAAATCCTTATGCAGCTTGCCCTAATATTGGAAAATGTTTTGGACAAACCGCATAGTCCCTTCCTTCAACTTGAAGTTCCTAATGATGGTCGGCTTGATGATCGCTTTAGAAGCATTCTCCAAGTTGGCCTAGAATAATTCAACACTGGAACCCTCTCCTGGTTTTTTCCCTATGCCTTCTCGTTATACTCCATAATTAACCTTCAAAAGGTTCTCTCAATTTCAGGATTAAGAGAAGCCAAAAGTGCTTCTTGACTTCTTATATTTGGCATAGACTAAGAACACAACACCTATAACTTCACAAACAAACAAACAAAAACATAAAATACAGAATAGCAGAATAAAAATCCTAACCTACAAATGATCAATCAATTTTCAAGTCCCCAATAATGGAGCCAAATATATGATGTCGCCCAAGTGCACGCAAGCGCATGTGACCGTCAAATAATATAGGAATGGAAGTACCGATTATCAATCCCTCAGAGACTTGTCAGATCAATCATTTTAAGGTTATTACTTTATTTTTCTATTCTAAGAAAACAAATAAAATGGAGAATTAGTTTGAAGAATTAAACTACTAAAAACATAAAATGTAAAATTAACTAAAGATTGTTGCGACTAGGGTCATGACAAACTTGATATTAGGCAACAGGTTTTGGTATGTCCTTGGTGTCTAAAAACCATGTTAAAACGGGTTTAGTTATGTCCTATAGTGTCTGAAAACCACTTTAAGTAGAGTTCTTTAATGGGTGTGAAGAACGCCACACTTATTAGGAAGAGGCTATGAGATGTTTTATGAAATTTCCCTTCTTTCATGATTATTATCATGCAATAGAGTGTGAAAATCTAAAATATCCTTCTAACTTGTGCTTTACACTTGTACAGACAATGCCTCCCAAAATAGCTAATGGAAGGAGAAATGAGAATTGAAATCAGCAAGGCTCGCCAGCTCCTGTAGACCCTTCGAATGAGCAGGTGATTCATGCTGAGTTTAAGACTACACTTCAGATGCTAGATCTAGGCATGACCAACCAGGTTAATTTGCAGGCCCTTGCACATACTAATCCAAATTGGAATGCATCTACCACTAGAGTCTGAGATTTCACTCGGATAAATCCCCCAATGTTCCATGGGTCTAAGGTGGGTGATGATCCACAAGACATTATTGAAAAAATTCAGAGGATCACCCAAATCGTGGGTGTTACTTCAATCGAGAGTGCAGACTTGGCCGCATATCAGTTGAAAGGGGTTGCCCAGATTTGGTACAGGAAATGGAAAAAGGGTAGGTGGATTGGTGCAAGCTCAGTGGAGTGGGATGAGCTTGTAAAAATGTTTATGGATAGATTCTTTCCTCATGAATTAAGGAAAGTGAAGGTAGAGTAGTTCATCAATCTGAACTAGAACTCCATCATAGTTTGGGAGTATGTCCTGAAGTTCACTCAGCTGACCTGGTATGCCACAGAAATGGTTGTTAATCTACGAGCAAATAAGCAAATTTGTATCGTGAGTTTCAGACTTGGTGATCAAGGAGTACAGGACCACTATGCACATGAGTGACATGCATATCTCAAGACTTATGATCCATGCCCAGCAGATTGAGGAAGAGAAGTTGAAGGAGAAGGAAATGGAGAGCAAGAGGGTGAGGACATGTTACTTTGATTATTCTCAGCTAAGGTTGGTCAATGGGAATCGCTCATAGTTTTAGCGGAGATCTTCAACTCCAGCACTCTCTCCGGCTAAAACTCCTTCTCCTAGACCCGTACGAATCAGAAAGGTAGAGCATCTGGCTCTAAATCTCAAAGAAATATTTTTAGTATCTGCACTTTTCCAGCATGCCCTAAGTATGGAAACAATCATCCAAGGAAGTCTCTTCTTAGAAAGGAGGGTTATTTTTTTTATGGTTAATTGGGCCATAGGTCGAAATATTACCCTTTAGCTTAACATGGAAAGATTCAATCCACTACTTCAGCAGCCTGTTCAGGTCTCCCAACTTAGTAGGGTACTACTCCTGGCACAGGTGGTGGTCAGCGCCAGAACCTCTTCTATGTTGTATCATCCAGTAAGGATTAGGAGAACTCACTTGACATAGTCACTAGTATGTTACGACTCTTCTAGATTGATGTTTATGCATTATTAGATCTAGGAGCCACACTTTCTTTCATGACTCCTTATATTGTAGTAAAATTTGATGTTAGTCCAAAAATCCTCTCAAAACCCTTTCCCATCTCTACTTATGTTGGTGAGTTAGTTATAGCTACTTGGTATACAAAAATTGCCTAGTTATAATTTTACAGTAAAAGTCACCACACTTGATTTAGTAGAGTTGGATATGGTTGACTTCGACATCGTTCTTGGCATATACTGGTTACACTCCTGTTACTCCACAGTTGACTGCAGAACCAGGGTTGTTAGGTTTCAATTTCCTAATGAACAAGTCCTATAATGGAAAGGTAGTACCTCAGCGCCTAAGGGTCGGTTTGTCTCTTACCTTAAGGTTAGAAAAATGATCTCCAAGGGTTGAATTTACAATCTACTTTGGGTAAAGGATTCCAAGTTTGAAACTCCAACTCTCTAGTCAATTTAAGTTGTTAACGAGTTCCCATAAGTATTTCCTGAAGATCTTCCCATAGTCCCTCCGAGTAGGAAATTGACTTCAAAATAGACCTTCTATCAGATACCCAGCCTATCTTAATTCCTCCATACATAATGGCTCCAACTGAGCTTAAGGAGTTTAAATACTAGCTGAAAGACCTCTTAGACAAAGGCTTCATTAGACCCAGTATCTCTCCATAGGGTGCTCTAGTTCTATTCGTTTGTAGGAAGGATGATTCACTCAGAATGTGCATTGATTATCATCAGTTAACAAATTCATAGTCAAGAATAAGTATCTTACTCTCAGGATTGATGAATTATTCGGTCAACTCTAGGGTACTAGTTAATTTTTAAAGATATACCTAAGATCAAGCTATCATCATCTTAGAGTCAGAGGATGTGACATCCCGAAAACAACCTTCTGAACTTGGTTTGGTCATTACGAATTTCTTTTTATGTCTTTTGGACTAATGCTCCTACAGCTTTTATGGACTTTATGAACAGGATGTTCAAATAGTATTTGACATATTTGTTATCATCTTTATAGATGAAATCCTTAGTCTACTCTCGTAGCAAGGATGAGCATGAAGACCATTAAAGGATAGTCTTGCAGAATTTAAAGGACTGCTAGTTATTCGCTAAGTTAAGAAACTGTGAATTCTAGTTGAGATTAGTGACATTCCTTAGTCAGGTCATCTCGAGCGAGGGTATTCAGGTTGATCCTCAAAAGATCGAAGTAGTTAAGAACTAGCCGAGACCCACTTCTCCATTAGAAATTACGAGTTTCATGGGTTTAGCCAGCTATTATAGATGGTTTACAGAAGGCTTTTCCTCTATTGACCTATGTCCAAATTGACTTATAAAAAAGTCAAATTTCAGTGGTCTGATGCTTGCAAGAAGAATTTTCAGGAGTTGAAGACTCGACTGACTACTACCCTAGATTTGACCCGACCAGAAGGTTCAGATGGATTTGTGATATATTGTGATGCCTCTCTAATTTGCCTTGGTTGTGTGTTGATGCGACATGGTAAAGTTGTGGCCTATGCTTCTAAATAGCTGAAGGCTCATGAAAAGAACTACCCAACTCATAACCTTGAGTTGGTAGTAGTATTTTTTGCCTTAAGGATTTGGAGGCACTACCTTTATGGTGTTCATATGGATGTGTTTATTGACCATAAAAGCCTCGAGTATGTTTTCAATCATAAGGATTTGAATCTTCATCAGAGAAGATGGCTTGAGTTTTTGAAGGACTATGATATGAGTGTATTGTACCACTCAGGAAAGGCCAATGTACTGGCCGACACCCTCAGCAGATTGTCGATGAATAGTGTTGCCTATATTGATGATGATAAAAAAGAGTTCGTTAAAGATATTCACAGGCTGAATTGTTTGGGAGTTCACTTGGTTGATTCAGTGAAAGGTGGAGTTGTAGTCACAATGGTGCAAAGTCTTTTGTTGTGATAGATGTTAAAGGAAAGAAAGATGGTGATCCAATAATGTTTAAGATGAAGGAAGTAGTCCTTATGAAAGAGGTGGAAGCATTCTCCAAAGGAGGAGATGGTCTGCTCCACTATTAGGACAGATTGTGTTTTTCAGATGTGTATGATTTGAGACTATAGATATTAACTAAAGCCAAAGCTCTCAATACTCTATCCACCCAGGTTCCACCAACATGTAATGTGTTTTGCAGGAAGTCTATTGGTGGAATGGCATGAAGAAGGATATTACAAAGTTTGTGGCTAAGTATCCAAATTGCCAATAGGTTAGGTTGAACATTAGAGACCGGGATGTATGAATCAGTATATCAACATTCCTACTTGGATGTTGGAAAATATAAATATGGACTTCATTATAGGTTTACCTTGTGCACGCTGTGAGCATGATTCAATATGGGTGCTTGTAGACTAAATAACTAAGTTAGCACATTTTATGCCAGTTAAGATTATGGATTCAGTTGAGGATTATGCTAGACTTTACATTCGAGAGATGGTCAAACTACATGGAGCTCCCTTATCTATCATTTCTGATAAGGATACTTAGTCCATCTCACACTTTCGAAAGTTATTTCAGAAAGGGCTTTGTACTAACGTTAAGCATAACATAACATTTCACCCTTAGATAGATGGTCAACCCAAATGGACCATTTAGACTCTAGAGGACATGTTGAGAGCTTGCATGATCTATCTTAAAGTTAATTGGAATGATCACCTACCTCTCATCGAGTTTGCTTACAACAATAGTTACCACTCCAGTATTCAGATGGCCTCATTTGAGGCACTTTATGATAGGAGGTGTAGGTCTGCTAAGGTTGGTTTGAGGTTGCTGAGGCTACCTTTATAGGGCCTTATTCAATAATTGAGACTATAGAGAATATTCAGCTTATTAAAGAAAGGCTGAAAATGGCTTAAAGTCTTCAGAGATCCTATGCGAATGTGACAACAACAGAGCTTGAGTTCGCAGTTGTTGATTGGGTATTTCTAAAGATGCCGCTCATGAAGTGGGTGATAAGGTTAGTCCCCGATATGTTGGTCCCTGAAGGAATCTAAGGTGCGTTGGTGATGTGGAATATGAGTTAAAGTTTTTCCATAGAGTCAGCATCAGTGCATCCAGTTTTCCATGTGACCTTGTTAAATAATTGCATTGGCGATCTGGCTCTAGTTATTCCTGTAGAGAGCATTGGTGTGAAGGATAGCCTCACTTGTGAGAAGGTTTCAATTAAGATTCTTAACCGCCGGGTTCGAAAGTTGAGGAACAAGGAGGTCACTTTAGTCAAGGTTCTGTGGAGGAATCATATTGTAGAGGGAGCTACTTTGGAAGCCAAAGCAAATATGATGGCCAAGCACCCTCACCTGTTCCCTCCCTACTCAGCTTCAGCATGAGGTACTAGTTTCATTCTTAGTACTCTACTCAGTTTCATGTTAGCTTCATGTACTTCAGTTCCTCTCAAGTCTTGGTATGAAAGCATGTTTCATGAAATCAATTCACTATACGTATCTTAGTTCAGAGTTAGTCAGTCCATCAGTATTTAGTCTATAGCTTTTGGTATTAGGATTGCAGCTCTATCTCTATCTTTTAAGCTATATTAGTCTCCACTTGAGGGCATATTCCTAACGGAAAGATAATGTAACACCCCAAAATTTCCTAAGATCATATCCTAGACTTAGAGTAGAAACCAATAGAATAGTCTGCAATTTGACACAAAACGAGTCTGGTACAACTCGTTAGAAGGGACCATGAGTTGTGCTAAAACTCGTGGTGAGAATTTTTAGTTTTTTTATGCTCCAATCCTAACGGCTCATGTCACGAGTCGTGGGATCAAGTAACGACTCGCGATGTCCCTCGTTATGAGAAAGCAATCCAGAACATGACCAAATTACCTCAAAACCTACAAGTAAGATAATGAGTAACTGGAGGAAGTAACGACGCATCCTGATGAGCCGTGAGATGAGATTTAGCAACTTTTTCAAGATCAGTGTAGACACCACGGAAGGAGATCACAATTCGTGATGTCATTTGACGAGTCGTGGGGAGAAGATCAAAGAATAAGAAAAAAGTTCTAGCAAGTTATGAGTGGTCACCATGAGTCATGGTGACAACCAACGACTCGTGATGACTGGATGGGCAAATTTTTAATGCGAGTTCTGAAGGGTATTTTCATAACTTTAAATAATTTTAACTCCTAAACTATATCATTTTGAGGTACTTTGGAAGGGAATTAAGGAGATTAGTCGACTTTCCCTCTCTTATTCTTCTCCACATTCTCTAAACATACGATAGAAGAATCAAATATTCTCTCAAGACAAGGTTAGGGTTCTTCTCCAAAGCTCTAAGATTCAATCTCTAGAAAGGTAGTCGTCTTATCTAGGTATGTGGGACTTTAACATGGGTTTCCTTCCACCGTTGTGTCCCAAGATCTCAGAAACCCAAGCAAGTTAATTTCTCTAGAACTCAAGTCTTAGGGTTTTCATTTCATGTTTGATTTCCCCTACCTTCTTAATGTTTCATGGTTTCCACGACCAGCATTACATGATAATCGTGATTATATTCCCATCTGGTATAATATATTTCTATAACCTTGATATAATCATGGTTTTAGCGATTTTGCTTTTAAGAGCTAGCATTGTTTTCAAATAGCATGGTCTTTCAACAACACATGATTTTCTCATGAGTTATGTAATTATACTTTATAGTAATATCATTAGAAATATCAGTTTTGTTAGGTCCTATAGACTCTTCGCACAATTTTAGATAAAGTAGTTCTGACTTAGTCTTAGGGCCTAAAATTTTGAGATATCAGTATGTATATGTATATATATTCAGTTGAGAGTAGTACTTATCATTGAGTTAGCAAGGGTTCAGTGCACTTAGGTTTCCACAACTATGTGACACCATAGGATATTAGCCTGAATGGACCTGAGTTAGTGATCACACAATCATGTCTCTATACCATGGCAAGGTATATTGGGTCCTATCGATAGGATGTATACATCGAACTCCACATTTAGCTCATATGGTTATATGTTGGTTAATAGACTCTCCCACAGTTTAGTTATAGTCTTCAATTATAGTCTTAACTTCAGTTTCCAATGCATGTATATGACCCTAATTCAGTTTTACTTGTACTTCCAGTAGTTATAGATGATTTTATCACTTTTAGTATTTGTGTAATTCATATAGGGTCATCATACATTAGTTTAGTTATACTTTTAAGATTACTAGCACATTTTCATATTTTAGTTGCATAACATATATACTCGGTACAATCAAATTACCAATTGCATACTCTTTGTGTTATATCATTTTATTATATAGATTCAGGCATTCAAGCACACCACCGCAATTAGGCTTGTTCTAGTGTTCACTAGCTGCTGTCAGTGGTGACTCCTCATCTTTCAAGGACAAGAGTTATCTACTATTTCAATGTTTTTGTTCATGTTTTTAGTTTTAGACTTTGGAGCTAGCTGGGACTTTTCCCAACTGCTTCTCAGTTAGTAGAGGCTTTTAGACATGGTGGTAGTATTTTCAGCTTTATGACTTAGTTGTTTATACCAGTTTAATCCCTTGTTCTTAAATGAACATTTTATAATCCCATTAGGTTCCACTCAATTCTTTAAAACTTTATATCATGTTTGGATACATGCCATGTCGTGGGTTAGCTTGGGGTCACTTGTGGCTCTAGGCACTGTGTTGTGTCTAAGGTATAGATTAGGGTCGTGACAGTTCAATCCTCAGACTAACGGATAGACCGAACATACTATCCAGATGCTCAAACATATGCTACATGCCTGTGTCTTAGACATTGGTATAAGTTGGGATGACCACGTCTCTTTGATAGAGTTTGCCTATAATAACAGTTACTACGCAAGTATTCAGACTCCTTATGAAGTTTTATATGGACAAAAATGTAGATTATCGGTGGGTTGGTTTGAACTTAGCGAGGTAGAGTTATTGGGGCCATATTTGGTGCAGTAGGCTATTGATAAGTGATGTGTTGTGAGTTTAAAGAACTTTCGACGCTTAAAACTGAGAAAATAGCCTGGACTTAGGAATGTTTTTACGGATATGAGGCACTTTTACTTTGATTTCAGGGAAAATAAGTCTTGGAGAAAAAATGTGCAAAAGAAGCCTAAAAATGCAGAAAATCAGTCAAGTACAAGTCTTAGTACAAGTCGTACCTTAATTGTACGATTCGTATTAAGAACCGTGGTGAAAGTCAAAAGGCTGGAATATGAGGAAGGCAACATATGACTCTCAATATGAGTCGTATCAAGACGGTACCAGCCGTAGTTGGAGTCGTGAAATTGTTCAAAGAAATTTGCACAAAGGCAGTCTCGTGGTATGGATGGACTTACGGATCCTAGCATGCACATACGACCCATACCATGAGCGGTGGTGAGATCAACTAATTCTTCAAGACTTGGTAGTACTTCAGACGCAACAAATAGTATGAGTCATAGGAGTAAGGTACGAGGCGTACCACAACACTCGTGGAAAACTTCAAAAGATCTCAGAGTTCTCAAGGCCAAGCCATGGATACATTGTACGACTCATAGGACTGTGGTAGGAGTTTTACCAGCCTACCAACACAAAAAAATCTGCAGCAATCAAGGATGTACGAGAAGTAGGTACGACCTGTACAAACCTACTACGGGTCGTAGGCCCAGTCATGATACAATCGGCACCAGAAATGGAAAATTTCCTATTATCTTAGGAAAAGGTTTCTAATGTCTGTATAAATAGCTTTTATGTTTTATTTTAGTCAGAGAACAAAGAAACGAAATAGTAGACGTGTGACGAATATTATTTCTGAATATTTATCAAGTTTTGAAGAGCAATTCTTAGGATCAAACTTTCGATTTCCCACATTGTTCTTGAGATTTTTCTTTGATATTCAAATATGGTTGTCTTTCAGTTATTGCTGTAAGTATTTAATTATGTATTTATCTATGAATGAAAATTATAATCTTACAAACATGAGAGGCTAAAACCTCCAAAACTACGGATTGTGGGAACCATGGTGGAATAACGAAAGAGGGTTACAAAAAAGTGATTCAAAACCATTGCTAAATTCTTGTATTGTATTCCCTTCATCTTTAAACATTTCTTGACGGTGTACAACATTAAGACTTCCCCAAATTCTTTACTTTCTTGAACCTAGAGAAGTAGAGATTAGGAAAAGAGAGAATTACAATAGAGCCTTGGTCTTTATGATCATTGTATTAACTTGAACTGTGGTCGCAGGATAGTTAAATTTGGAACATATTTATAACGGTTAGTTTGAAATCGCTCATAAAACCTGATTCGGTGATTGAATATAATCATCCAATATGGATGAACCAGTCATTTGGATGAACCCTAGTTATCAGCTCTACAAGTAAGCATTGGCATTGTTCACATGTGTATACCGAAGTAGTTATGAACCCATGGGAAACACTTACCGTAGTTGTTTGCGGATCTTGATTTAAATCATAATTATAATATTTGCTTTATATTGTTTTATTAAAACCCCCCAATTTGGAGATAACTCACCAACAAGTTCAATTATCGGCATTAGTCTAGATGTTACCCTATTCCCTATGAGTTCGACCCTAACCTCTTTGTTGGGTTCATTGTTGATAACGTCCACTTCATACTTTGTTAGGAAGTGTGAGTTTGAGTGTTATCAAAAAGTGGCTCCATTGCCGGGGAATACGACTAAGATTAGATTAATTGCTTGTATTTGACTTTTGGTTGTTATTTCCCTGTTTAGGTTTTCTTTGTTTTTCTTTTGTGATTCATTCAAGACAACACCAAGGGATCTACCTTTGCAATCACCCAAATAGAACACAAGAGGTTGCTAGCGCCTGTGGAAGAGATGATAAATATTGACACAGTAGCAACTATCTTGATGAACCATGAAGGAGATGGGGTACCGGGGTACACAGAGCTAGTGAATGCCCTAGACATAATGGGATCATATAACTTTAGACCAAAGAAGTTAGACCTTAATTTAAAGAACTATTTGACTCTGCCAACAAAGCCATCAGTAGAGGAACCCCAAGTCCTTGAACTTAAGGCACTACCTCCCCATCTCAAATACACATTCTTGGGTTAAGACAACTCATGTTCAGTGATTATTGTAGTATATTTGAGAGACTGGCAAGTAGAAGCTTTGGTCACAGCATTAAAAAGGCACAAAAAAGGCAATTGGCTGGACCATAGCTGACATCATCGGTATCCCTCCAAGCTTATGTACTGCCAAGATATAGCTCGAGCAAAATTACACACCAAGTATAGAGCATCAACAATGGCTGAACCCACCAATGCAAGAAGTGGTGAAAAAGGAGATTATCAAGTGGCTACACGTTGGTATAGTTTACTCCATTGTTGATAGCAAGTGGGTAAGTCCAGTATAGTGTGTGCCAAAGAAAGGTAGGATCAGAGTGGTACCCAATGAGACGAATGAGCTGATATTGATAAGACTAGTAACAGGATGGTGTGTATGCATAGTGAAACACCCTGAAATGTTCCTAGACAAGACTCAAACATTTCAAGAAAAATCCAAAAGAACCAGAAAATTTTCCTCAAAATGATTGAGACAACAAATCATGGTCAGCTCCAATGACGCATTGTGTCAGTCGTGGTCAGCTCCAACGACGCGTTGTGTCAATCGTGGTCAGCCCTATTTGGTCCTTTGGGAACTAATGTGATATGGAATGACCCATTGTGAGAAACAACGAGTCATCCCATCACTCGTTGGTCCCCAGCTCAAAAATCCTTTTCCAGGACCCCACGACTCAACAAACGAGTCCCATACGACTCATGGTGTGAGTCATTGGTTGAGTGTCCCAGAAACCTTTTTCAGTGACAACGAGTTATAGCAACGACCCATTGTCTCACACAACGAGTCATTGTGACCATTCATCATGTCAAGTCAGGGATTTTATAATTTTTTCTACTGAAGGTAACGACTCAACACAGCGACCCATTGGGTCAACCAATGAGTCATTGTGTTTCCCACTGTTAGGCCTTCCAGATTCTTTTAACTAGTAACCACGGAAGGAACCAATGACCCGTTGGGTCATCCAATGATTCGTGGTACCCCTCATTTCTAGTTCCAATGATCCTAGAACCCGAGCAATAGGACCAACGACTAGTCCCAATGAGTCATGGTCTCAACTAACGACTAATCGAATGACCCGTTGGTCCCCTGTTGGCAGTTTTTCTAGGTTTTTCTCCAGGGATATTTTGTAATTTCCCGCCTTTTTAACCCCTATACTACGTTATTTTGGGTTATTTTAAGGGAATTTAGAGGGGTAATTGATGAATTACTTCATCCATATTATCCCCTAAGAAAATTATTTCGTAAGTTTTCTCTCAGAAACTCTCAGGGTAAGAACTAGGCCAGTCAACTTCTTCTCAGATTCTCAAGGGAATCTCTCTAGAAATTCTCCACCATTTATGTAGGAATTCAACAAGGTAATTATTCTTCCCTTGTGTCCCCAAAAACCTTTCTAAGTTTTCTATCAGTTATAGACCTGTGGTTTTGAAATGTAAAAGGTTTTCAGACAAAATTCTTTGAATTTCAAGTGGAATATTATTCAAGATATTAAATGCTTTATTATTCCCAATTTCTAGAAATTTTGTGGAACTAGCATCTACTAGAATGATTTATCCCTAGTTTCTCAGTTTAGTAAATTAGCATCTTATATGTTGGACTAGTTTTTCCTTGTAACTTGATTCTATCAGTTTTGAGATTCCCATATTGTTAGTATATGTTGAAATCTCAGTCAGATGTATGTTAGTCCAATCTAAGTCAGATTATTAGCATACTAAGTATTAGTCAAAAATGTCAACTAATTAGTTTGACTACAGTCTTTTCTTGAGATGTCAGTGGTGCCTCCCTGTTATCAGTTATTATACTCAGATATTAGATTTAAGTGGTTCTTTAGATGGTTATGACACTTCTAGATAAGAAGCTTTGAATAGTCTTAGAACCCCCCAGCTTCAAATTTCAGTTTGTTCTTTAGATGGTTACGACGCTTCTAGATAAATAGTTTTGGCCAGTCTTAGAACACCAGTTATAAAATACGGTCCAGTAAGACTCTCAAGGTACTTCTAGATAGGTATTCTTGACTTAGTCTTGGACCCCAGTTTCGAGCTATCAACTTACTAGTCAGTTTAGAACTATCTAGTGGGAATAGGACTTAGAACTGAGGAAACCGGGGTTCCAGCGCATCCGGTTCCCAAAACTACATTGCCACCATAGGTTATTTTGTTGGCCTTATGGACCCAGATTTGTGATCACCCAATTTAGGCCATTATACTCTGCCAAGGTATATTGGGTCCTATAGATGGAGTGTATACATCGGACTCCATGTCTAGCTCACGTGTTATATGTCAGTTATAGCCTCTTCCACTAGTCAGTACTATCTCAATTTAGCTCAGCTCAAATCAATTCAGTACTGTTAGTTCAAATCAGTATCTCATATTCAGGATATGTCTATGACCATCAGACAGGGTAATTTTGACCACTCCAGTTACATTTCAGTTTACTCAGTTTTAGTATTTCAGTTGGTTATTTCATGTCATTACAGTTCAGTTATTTATTCCTTTATGTTGTATGTTTCTCCCACTAACTCGGTAAATTCAAAGTACTAACGCATACCTTCTATGTTGTACCATATTATGATACAGGAGTAGGTTCTTAGCTTCAGCACCGCTAGTAGATCTACTCCTGGTGATATCAGTTGTACCAATGGTGAGTCCTCATCTTTCGGGGATGATGTTTATTTCCTTTAGTTATTTTCATTCAGTTATACTTTAGAGTTAGCTGGGGGCTTGTCCCAACAACTCATCAGTTATAGATGGCTTTCAGAAATAGATTCAGACTTTTAATTTTTCTTTAAGATGTAAAAGCTTTTATTATTCAATTTTCATAAATGGTTTATTTATTTAAGCTTCCGCTATGATTACTTAGATTACCAGTGTTATGATAGACCATGGGTTGACTTGGGGTTACTTGTGACTCCAAGTACCGTGTCTCATCCAGGGTATAGACCCGAGTCGTGACAAACTTGGTATTAGAGCCCTAGGTTTAGAGTGCCTAGGATGTCTTAAAATTGCGTCAAGTAGAGTCCTTTTTATGGATGTGAAGCGTGCCACACTTATGATGGGGAGGCTACGAGACATTATTAGGGAAGCTCCCTTTTCTTCGTACTCTTTATTGTACATTGAAGTTCAATTCCAAAAACCTTCTCCTAACTCGTGCTCTATTTCGTTTTAGTGAAATCATGCCTCCAAGACGTGGAAATAGAAGAAGGGCCGACAATACTAATTGACCTTCCCCACCATCTTCAGCAGCCCCTCAGGACGACCAAGTGTCCTTAGCAGAGTTTAGAGCAGCAATCCAGCTACTGGAACATATAGTCATGAACCAGGAGAACTAGTAGGTGGTTCCAGTTAACACGAATGGGTCCGCAGAAACTGTTCAAATTTATGACTTCACCCAAATGAACCCTCCAGCCTTCCATGGATCTAAGGTGGGAGAGGACCTAGAGGAGTTCATGGATGAGATACGAAATATCACCTAGATTATGGGTGTTAGCAATGCTGAGAGTGCTAGCCTGGCTGCCTACCAGTTGAAAGGGGTAGCCCAGATTTGGTACGATCAGTGGAAGGAAGGAAGACCAGCGGGAGAGGAACCGGTGGAGTGGGAGGAGTTCACAACAACCTTTCTAGACAGATTCTTCCCTCGAGAGTTAAGGGAGGCTAAGGTGGAAAAATCATGAACTTGAAACAGGGCAACAGGACGGTGGAAGCATATGCACTAGAGTTCACACGATTGTCAAAATATGCTCTGGAGATGACAGCCGAGCTAAGGGCTCACATGCTAAAGTTTGTCAATGGAGTATCAAACTTGGTTTGTAAATAGTGCAGGACTTCAATGCTTATCAAATATATTTACCTCTCTAACCTCATTGTGCAATCCCAGCAGATTGAGGCAGAAAAGCTAAAAGACTTAGAGTGGGAGAATATGCGGGCTAGGATGGGCCAATCAGATTATAGCCACAAAAGGTCTAGCGGTAGTAGCCATCCATAGCAGCAGCAGCAATAGAGGGCTCCAACACCCACTTCAGCCAGTGCCCCTACTTTCCGATCCCGCAAGGATCAGAGGGGTGGAGCATCTGAATCACATTCCCAGAGTCATAGCACTAGAAACCGCTACCCAGCTTTCCCTAAGTGTGTTAAGAACCATCTAGGGAAATGCCTTCAGGGCTGAGAGGGTTGCTTTTGGTGTGGACATCTAGGTCATCGGCTCAAAGAATGCCCGTCAGTAGGATGGGGGAGATCACAATCTACTACTTCAACAGCTCTAACAGGCCCACCAGTTCAAAAGGCCAACACTTCATATACGGATGGCGGTCAGCGCCAAAATCATTTTTACGCTTTGTCCGCTCTTAAGGATCGGGAGAGCTCACCCGATGTGGTCACAGGTATGTTGTGTCTTTTCCATCTAGATGTGTATGCCCTACTAGATCCAGGAACCGCACACTATTGTTCGTGACTCCGTATGTAGCGGTCCAGTTTGATATCAGTCCAGAGGCCTCTCAGAACCATTTTTAGTATCTACCATATTGGGTGAGTCAGTTAGAGCCAGTCAGGTGTGTAGAAACCGCCCAGTCTTAATCTTGAATAAGGTCATTCCAGCAAATCTCAAAGAGTTAGACATGGTTGATTTCGATCACATTCTTGGCATGGATTGGTTACACTCCGGTTATGCCTCAGTCGGCTGCAGGACTAGATTCGTCATATTTCAATTCCCTAATGAGCCAGTTTTAGAGTGGATGGGCAGTAGCTCAGCGCCTAAAGGTCGGTATATTTCCTACCTTAAGGCAATTAAGCTTGTTTCTAAAGGGTGTGTTTATCATCTAGTTTGGGTCAAAGATTCCAACTCTGAGACCCCAACTATTCAGTGAGTTCCAATTGTCAGTGAATTTCCTGATGTGTTTCCCGAAGATTTCATGGATTCCCTCCTGAGCGGGAAATAGACTTCAGCATAGACCTTCTTCCAGAAACTCAGCCCATCTCCATCCTTCCTTACAGAATGGCTCCAATTGAGCTTAAGGAGTTGAAGAAGAAACTAAAAGACCTTATTGATAATGGTTTCATTAGAACCAATATCTCTCCATGGGTGCTCTAGTATTATTCGTGCGAAAGAATGACAGTACCCTCAGAATGTGTATTGATTACCATCAGTTGAATAAGGTCAACTTAAGAATAGGTATCCCCTACCCAGGATTAATGACTTGTTCGATCAACTTTAGGGAGCTAGTTGTTTCTCCAAGGTAGATCTTAGGTTGGGGTATCATTAGCAAAGAATCAAGGAATGTGACATACTGAAAATAGCTTTCAGTACTCGGTATGGTCACTATAAATTTGTGGTTATGTCCTTCGGACTAGCTAATGTCCCCGCAACTTTCATGGACCTGATGAATAGGATTTTCAAGCCGTATCTAAACATGTTCATCACTGTATTCATTGATGATATTCTGGTATACTCCAGAAGAAAGGAGGAACATGCTAACCATTTGAGGATAGTGCTACAGATGCTCAGAGACCGCCAATTATTTGCTAATTCAGCAAGTGTGAATTCTGATTGAAGTCTGTAACTAACCTTGTTCACCTGGTCTCGGGTGAAGGTATTCATGTAGATCCTTAGAAGATAGTAGTGGTAAAGACTGGCCAAGACCTACTTACCCAATCGAAATAATAAGTTTCTTGGGTCTAGCTGGTTATTATTGATGTTTTGTGGAAGGTTTTTCCTCTATTGCATCTCCTCCAACTAGGTTGACTCAGAAAAAGGTGAAATTTTAGTGTTAAAATGCACGTGAGAAGACTTTATAGGAGTTGAAGACTCGACTCACCACCACTGCAAAGTTAACCTTGCCGGTACGAACAAACGGATTCATAGTGTATTGTTACGCTTCAAGAGTTGGACTTGGTTGCATTCTAATGTAGCGGGGCAAGGTTATAGCTTACGCCTCCAGACAGCTCAAAGTTCATGAAAAGAACTATCCGACTCATGATCTTGAGTTAGCAGCAGTGGTGTTTGCATTGAAAATATGGAGGCATTACCTTATGTAGCTCACGTGGATGTTTTCACCGATCACAAGAGCCTTCAGTATGTGTTCAGTCAGAAGACTTAAGTCTCCGTCAGAGAAGGTGACTGGATCTATTGAAGTATTATGAAATGAGTGTGTTATACCACCCGGCCAAAGCCAATATGGTGGCTAATGCCCTAACATCACACCAACAGCAGCCACAACAACAACACACAATGCAACATTTTAGCACAATGCTACAACTTGTTCTACAAACTTTTAAGGAAATAATAGAAGTAGGAAATTACCTAAATTCCTTTGCAACAATCTCCCATCAACATGGAGTTTATTTCCAGTAATACAAAGCTACAACAACCATCAAAAACCAGAAGGAACCTTCAGCAAAATCGCTCTGAAGAATGGCAGCCAAACAAGGAGCCCAACTACTAGTTCCAAACTAGGATTCTTGCAAGTTGTATACTAGAAATAATTACCTTTTGCTGTTTTTTTTTTAAGAATAGGATTAATTGACCTCATCTTGTTGTCCAAAAACACAGCGACCTTGCTGTCCAAAATGCAGAAAAAAGAGTTCACCAGTACACCAAACACACCTCCAACTTCTAGTCTTTTAATCAAGAATTCAAGCAAGGTTAGTAGAAGAATTCTTACCTTTTATACTTGCGTTTAATACCTGACAAGAGGGAACATATATGTAGCTTAGAACATCTTCAAAAACTCATCAAATTCACCGCAGCAACACTATCCAAGTGCAGCCAAAACAGCCACCAAGACACCACCTACACCTTGTGATAGACCCCCTTCACTTAGCCTTAGTTTTAATGAAGTTTAGCTTGGTGGTTTCCTTAGTTTTTTTCTAGAAATTTGAGAGGATTTTAGAGTATAAGCAAGTACCTCAAATCTAAAAAAGTTAAAAATGGTCTCATAGCACAAGACTTAAAATATAAAGGAATTTGGGCAGTGGCCATTTTTAGGGTGCCACATTACTGCCTGATAGTACCACCGTAAAATGCCTATAACTTTTGACTCTGAACTTTGATTAACGAGTGGTTTGATTTTCTGAAAACTAGACTCAAATACTTTTAATTTTATAGGTTGTAAGACTTCTAATTCATTATATTTTTGGAGATATAGTTATTTAAAGTTGACTCTTACTTATAAACTTCACATACTTTTTGCTTTTCCATTTGTACACATATCCCTTATCAGCTACTACCAATATACAACCTTTACTTCTCTTAACATCACATAAAAACACCAAATAATCACCAAAACAATTTTTCAAGGGTGTAACAAAAAGACTACCTTCACCTGCCCATATGGAACATTTTCTTTCAGGAGAATGCCTTTTGGATTGTGCAATGCACCAGCCATATTCCAGCGCTGCATAATGTCAATATTCTCAGATATGGTAGAGGACACCATGGAGGTATTCATGGTCGACTTGTCAATTGTGGGTGATTTATTTGAATCTTTCTTCAAACACTTAGGCAAAGTGTTGAATAGATGCGAAGAAACTAATCTGGTCCTAAATTGGGGAAAATGTCATTTTTATGGTCAAGGAAGGAATAGTGTTGGGTTTCAAATTCTCTTGAAAAGGGATTGAGGTGGACAAGGTGAAAATTAAAGTTATATAGCAGGTTTGCCAACACCTATTTCCATAAAAGGAGTCAAAAGCTTTTTAGGGCATGTAGGATTCCATAGGAGGTTTATCAAGGACTTTTCAAAGACTGCATAGCCATTGTGCAAATTACTTAAGAAGGAGGTGATGTTCGTATATCAAGAGGCATGTCTAAAGGCTTTTGAGTGCTTGAAAGAGAAACTCACCACTGCTCCTATCATTATAGCTCCAGATTGGTCTCTTCTATTTGAATTAATGTGTGATGCTAGCGGGATTGCTCTCGGTGATGTCTTGAACCAATGGAGAGCAAAGATTTTCCATCTTATCGATTACCCTAGTAAAACACTCAACACAACCCAAAAGAATTACACCATCACAGAACAGGAGCTGCTAGCAGTTGTCTTTGCATTCGAGAAGTTTTGAGCATATTTGCTTGAAACTAATGTGATTGTCCATACAGACCATGCCGCTTTAAGATACCTGATGTTTAAAAATAATGCTAAACCTAGATTGATTAGGTGGGTGTCGTCGCTACAAGAATTTGATTTGAGATGAAATGCCAAAAAGGAACTGAAAAGCAGGTAGCTGATCACTTATCCAGACTAGAGTCTAAGGCTAGGGAAAGAGAGGAGATTGTATATCAATGAATCTTTCCCAAACGAGCAAGTACTAGTTTCATCTCAGGACTTGTTTCCCTGGTTTGCGGACTTTGAAAATTATTTGTTCTACAACATTATCCCAACAAAAATGACTCCCCAACAGAAGAAGTTCTTATTCGATGCTATAAGATACTATTGGGATTAACCATACTTATTTCGCATTTGTGCAAATGAGATCATTCGTAGGTGTGTACTAGAGGTAGAAATGTTGAGCATTTGGAGGCTTGCCACTCATCCCTAGTTGGGGATCATCATAGTGGTATCCAAACTGCACACAAAATCCTGCGATATGGGTATTACTGGCCTTATATTCACTAAGATGCCTATGATTACGCCAAGGCATGTGATCAATATCAAAGACAAGGTGACATTACCCGAAAGCATGAGTTATCATTGACCCCTATTCTAGAAGTTGAGTTATTTGATATATGGGGTATAGACTTCATGGGCCAATTTATTAGCTCATATGGGATGAAATGCATCTTTGTGGCACTGGATTATGCCTCCAAATGGGTGGAGGCTATTGGACTACCTAACAATGAAGGAAAAAGTGTCACGAAATTTCTGCGGAAGCACATATTTGCTAGATTTGGTACTCCCAGAGCAATCATCAGTGATGTTAGATCACACTTTTGTAAATGCCTCTTTAGAACCTTGTTGGAGAAATATGGCGCCAAGCATAAGGTGGCAACATCTTTGCATCCTCAGTCAAGTGGGCAGGTAGAAGTTTCAAATAGGGAGATAAAGACCATTCTTTCAAAAAAAGTGAATACTAATCGGACAAATTGGTCTAGGAAGCTTGATAATGCGATGTGTGCCTATACAAAAGCTTAAAATACCCCCATTGGTTCATCTCTATATTAGTTGGTCTATGGAAAATCATGTCATCTACCGGATAAATTAGAGCATAAGGCATTATGGGCTCCGAAAAAGCTGAACTTAAACTGGAATGAAGCAACCAAGTTGAGACTTGAAAAGGCTCAATGAGTTGGACGAATTCCAACCTAGAGCTTCTGAGAGCTCAGCCAATTATAAAGAAATAATGAAGATTTTTCATTATTGGAAGATTGCAAAAAGATTGTTCAACACTGGTGATTTGGTCCTACTATTCAACTCAAGGCTTCATTTGCATCCTGGAAAATTGAAATCTAGGTGGATGGGACCTTGTAGAGTGGTGAATGTGTCCCCATACGATGCAGTGGAACTTGAGAACAAAGATGAAAAAAGCTTCAAGGTGAATGGGCAAAGAATAAAGCTATATCTGGGGGAGATGGAGGAAATAAGAGGAATTGACCGGTATACCTTGATGATGCCTAAAGAATCACAAAAGTTACGTTGTGACGCAATGTTAAATCAGGTGTTGCATGGGAGGCAACCCATAGATGGTGAAGTTTGAGTCGCCACAGATATGTTCGCTTCCCTCTGCTTTACATTCTATGCTTCGAAGACGAAGCATGCTTTGGGGATAAAGCATGATTTTTAAAAAGGGGAGGACATATATTTGTATTTTTAGGATTTTGATTCATCCGAGGGTTTTTCTTGCTGTTTTTCCTTTTCCTTCGCCATGCCATCTAGTAGAACCGACATGTTTAGAATTTTAACTTTGTGATTTTTATTTAATTAGAAAGTATCTTAGGAGTACTTAGCCAATAAATTGCACTAGTTTTGGATTTGTAAAAATTGACCCAATTTAAAATATTTTGATGATTAGCTATGTACTTGTGATTACAAAGACTGATTTCTGTGGATCTTTTTATGTAATTTAGTATATTATCATGTATAGTTTTTGTTAGCCTTGTATAAACCAGACAAGTACAATGAATGCAAGACATGCACCATGAGGGAGTGAGGTCTAATACCTAGTTCAACACTGTGTAGAGGAGCTAGAACTTGCCCGATTGGTCTTTTTATAGGTTTTATGATGGTTGGTTAGAAAAGGATCATAGGCCATTTTTTTAGCCTGTTTTTAGCTTAAATGACCCTATCGAAATGATATGATTCCCTTGATCCTGATTTTGAGCTTCAAATAGATCATTTTTCTTTGATTAACCAATTAATCGTACTCGTTTTTATAGTGAACCTGTTTTGGCCCTGTTCTCTCCTTGGACATTGTAAACCTCAACATAGGCAAAATTCCTAAGTTCAGGGTGGCTAGTATGAGTGCATATATAATGGGAAGGTGAAAAAGGAAGATAAGAAAAAGTGAAAAATGTGGTGTGGTATGACAAAAGAAAAAGAAAAAATTGAAAAAGAAAATACAAAAAGAGAATGATGAATGAAAAGTTTGAAGAAATACACCACACTCATACAAGTACATAAAAGGTGTGAAATGGGAGGAAAAAGAGAAAAAAAGGCAAAAATGGTGAAAAAGTGAATAAATAGAGCCACACGTATATAGTGTCAAGGAGGGGTTTAGTCACATAAAATATTCCATATCTACCATACCCAACACGAAAGCCTATATTACAAGACAAATCAAGTCATATAGTGATCCTAGTCTGACCATCTAACAAATCAAAGTAGAGAAAATAAGGGCAAGCCTATGGTATCCGATATGCAGTATTTGGAACTTTTTGTGAGAGTGAGACTCTTATTTGTTCAGTCCCATGTTTCATATTTTACTATATTTGTTAGTGTAGGACTTCATTTTCTATGAGGTTACATGGTTTGTGTTTAATTCTACCAGTTGTTTGTGTAAATAGCATTGGTGATGACTTGATTGTCTGTTAATAGCTAGATGACATATCTTGCTCCCTGTTTGTCATGTTTTGTGGTTGCTTGATATGCATGTGCTGATTTTCTTCATGGGAAAAATGGTCAAAAGTTATTTGAGCTTATAGTGCAAGTTTTGGTTGATCGTTAGTTGTAGTATCCTAGGTTTATTTTCTAGTTAAGCATCGTGTTTAGTTTTTATTTTCTTTGCCTAAGTACATGCAAAAGTCTTAAGTTGAGGGTGTTGATGTGTTGTGAGTTTACAACATTTTCGATGCTTAAAATTGAGAAAATATCCTGGACTTAGATATCTTTATATGGATATGAGGCATTTTTACTTTTATTTAAGGGAAAATAAGTGTTGGAGCAAAAATGTACAAAAGAAACCTAAAAACGTAGAAAATCAGCCAAGTACAAGTCTCAGTACAAGCCATACCTTGATTTTATGAGCTGTATTGAGAATCATGGTGAAATTCAGAAGGTTGGAATAAGAGGAAGGAGACGTACGACTCTCAATACGAGTCATACCATGATGGTACCAGCCGTAGTTGGAGTCGTTGAATTATTTAGAGAAATTTGCACAAAGGCAGTCTCTTGGTATGGATGGACTCAATATAGTAACATGTGCATACGACCCATACGATGAGCCGTGGTGAGATTTAAGTAATTCTTCAAGAATTGGCAGAACATCAGACACAACAAACAATACAAGTTGTAGGAGTAAGGTATGAGGCATACCACAACACTCATGAAAAACGTTAGAAGATGTCATAGGTCCAAGACCAAGACACGGATGCATTGTACGACTCGTAGGACTATGGTTCAAGTCGTACCATCCTGCCAACACTTAGACAAATCTGCAGCAGCCAAGGATGTACGAGAAGCAGGTACGACCCGTACAAACCTGCTAACAGTTCGTAGGTCCAATCATGATACAGTCAGCGCCAGATATGGAAAATTTCCTATTAGCTTAGAAAAAGGTTTCTAATGTATGTATAAATAGATTTTATAGTTTATTTTTATTAGAGAACATAGAAACGTAGTAGACGTGTGAAGAATATTATTTGTGTATTTTTATCATGTTTTGAAGAGAAATTCTTAGGATCAAACTCTTGATTTCCTACATTGTTCTTGAGATTATTTTTTGATATCCAAATTTGGTCTTCTTCCAATTATTGTTGTAAGAATTAAATTATGTATTTGTCTATGAATGCAAATTATAATCTTACAAACATGAGAGGCTAAAACCTCAACAACTAAGAGTTGTGAGAACCATGGTGGGATAAAAAAATAGGGTTACACAAAAGTGATTCAAAACTAATGCTAAGTGCTTGTATTGTATTCTCTTCATCTTTAAACATTTCTTAATGGTGTACAACATTAGGACTTGTCTGAAGTCTTTACTTGATTGATCCTATAGAAGTAGAGATTAGGAAAAGAGAATTACAACAAAGCCTTGGTCTTTATGATCATTATATTAACTTGAGCTATGATGGAAGGATAGTTAAATTCGAAACATATTGATAACGGTTAGTTTGAAATCTATCGTGAGACTTGACCCGGTGATTGAGTATAGTCATTCAGTAGGGATGAATCAGTCGTTTGGATGAATCTTAGTTATCAGTTCTACAAGTAAGCACTAGAATTGTTCAAGTGTGTATACCCCACGTAGTTATGAACCCATGGGGAACACTTATCCTAGTTGTTTGCAAATCTTGATTTAAATCACAATTATAATCTTTTCTTTAATATTGTTTTCTTGAAAGCCCCCAATTTGGAGATAACTCACCAATAAGTTCTATTACCGGCATTAGTCTAGATCCTACCCTATTCCTCGTGGGTTCAACCCCAACCTCTTTGTTGGGTTCTTTATTGACAACGCCCGCTTCATACTTTGTTAGGAAGTGTGAGTTTGAGCATTATCCATAAGGTGAATCTTATTAGAGATTGGCTTCAGGCGGCTCAAAGTAGGTAAAATTCTTATGCCAATGTGCTCCATTGAGCTCTAGTTTGTTGTCGATGATTGGGTCTTCCTGAAAGTATCACATATGAAGGCTGTTATGCATTTTTTAAGAAAAAAGAAAGTTGAGCCCTAGGTATGTTGGGCCTTATAGGATCATTTGTAGTATAGGAAAGGTAGCCTACGAGTTAGAGTTATTAGCAGAGTTAGCAACGATTCATCTTGTTTTCCATATGATGATGTTATGAAACTATGTAAGAGATCCAACCTATATTGTGCCTATAGAGGATGTTCGGATCCTCGAGGAGATGACCTATACAGAGGTCCCAATTTCCATTCTAGATCAGCAAGTTAGAAAGCTTAAGGCTAAAAATAAATCACCTAAATTAATATGGCGAAGCAATAATATCAAAGAAGTAAGTTGAGAAGCTGAAGAAGAAATGAGGAAGAAGAATCCTTAGTTGTTCACGACACTGATATGACATTGAGGTATGTATTTGGTAAGTTATTCCCTTATTATTATTTTCCACTTTTAAGAGAGGTTTATGTAATATTAGCCCTCATTCGAGGACGAATGTTTCTAAGGAGGGGAGGATGTTACACCGTGAAAAAATTTTGACATTTAAAAGTATCGGGAGAATGAAATTCCAAATGGAGATTAAATCATGAAATAGATATATGGAGGTGATTAAAGAATTAAATTGAATTAAGACAAAGGGATCTTGGTAACAAAAATTCGAGTTCACAGTTTATTACGAGAAAATAATTTGAGTATGTCTCGTATCAGTTAGATTGGAGGAAATCAACGTCTGGTATGAGTCCGGACACGATCAAANTCTCCTAATATATAATGATTTATAAGTCCTTAAACCTACCAATTAAAGTTCTTTGAGTCTAGTATTAAGAATATCAAAGCACTCATCAATCGAAGTTTAGAGTAAAGAGTTGCAAGCATTTGAGCGTCAATCAAAGTTCAGAGAAAAGAGTTACAAGAATTTTACTAAATCACTATCCAACAGTGACGTAGGCGCGCCAACCTAGCTTCTCCATCACCCACCTCTGTAAAAGTCAGATTTTAGTTTGAGGAAAACATTTCCATCTTCATCCTTTTCGACCTTCTATCTTAGAACACCATTTCCTCTCTTTTTCCAACAAATAACCTAGGGAAATCAAGGAGAGATCATCAAAAAAATTGCAAGACAAGTTAAGAAATCATTTGCAAGGTGAAGGTAATGTGTTGGTGAAGCTTTTGCTGCATTTTTCGTCTTTGCTACATTTTCAGAGAAGTAACAAGATACAAATATAGTACATCATAGTTTTAATTTAATACAAGAAAGAGGTAAATTTTCTATTCATTAAACTTGCAAGAATTCATAAGCCAAAACTAGAGGTTGAAGACAAGAATGATGTGTTGTTTTTGTGTGTTTATTGTGTGAAGTTTCTACTCATTTTAGGAGGTTGATGTAGCTGTGTTTTTACTGTAAATACACTTTACATTTGTGGGAGTTGATCACAATAAATTTTGGTAAATTCCCACTTTCATTTCCCTTAAAGTTTGTGGAATTAAACTTGTAGAAAAATGTTAAAATGTTGTCTTGTGTGTGGTGTGATGGCTACCTATTGGTATGATCTTTTTGCTGGAAACTGGACTTAAAAAAACCTTGTTACATGGATGTAAACTCAAGGGATTGAATCAGGTTTTACATTTGATAGGTGGATAAAGAATCAACAAGAAAAACTTATCGAAATGAGGTATGTAAAGGAGTCCTTTTCCTCATTTTTCAAGCATGAAAATATATCGTTAAAAGGACCAATATTCCTATGCTTTCACACTAATGTTTAGACATGTATGATTCTTCCCAAATAGTTATAAATACTTGGCATTGAGATTGAATAATTAAAAGTGTTTGGAAAAAGAAAATGGGAAGTGAAAGATGTCTTATATATGATTGCCATCGCAGTTATAAATCAAGTCTGAAGTCCCCTTATCATGGGCACTGCAGGCTGGTCCTTTACTTTTTGTTGTATATATGTGATGTTAAATTTGTTTAAAGGTCTGGTTGCTAAGTCAAATCAATAAAAGATCTAAGATGATGATGTGTGAACGAACCTAAGCTAAGAATTGATGTCAGAATCTAGTAAGGGAAAATAAGCTTGTTCAAATGGAAATGCCTTAACATAGTTGTTCTCCATCTTATGTATATGTTATGACATACATGAGGCTAAGGAGATATTTCATGATTCCTCTCCTTGAATCTAAACGGCAGGTTATCGAGATTCTAAACTCTAATGTTCTTAGAATGCTATCTATGGAGCTTGTTGAAATTCTTATGTCATCTGAATCTTCTCATAATTATACAATTTATTGAATATGTGTATCTAAGTGCTAATTGAAAGCTTTATGTGTTATATGTGCATACTTGCAGGTGTGAATTATGAATGAGGCCTATATAGGCTGCAGTCTCAAAATTAGTCATCTTTATGTTTTATGTGTTAGACAAACTTGATAAATAGTTATGGCCTTAGGTTTTACCATTGATGTTGCTATGTCGGGTGGGAAGATATAGTCACAATATTAGTAATGAGACTTATGGTTTTACCACCAACGAGGTTATGCCAGGTAGGAAGATGTCTTTTTAGTTAAAGACTTAGGCCTTATTTGTTTTTATTAAGATTAAGATGTCTAAATCTGAATGCACATATAAATAACTAAGATGTTGTCTCTAGATCTGAACACTGAATGATTAAGAC